>CAJUYG010001474.1:0-68382 GCA_910591675.1 Galerucella calmariensis
AGATTTCATAGACGTACCAAAATATATTTTAAGAGGGTATACCGTAATTTGTAGAATGTTAATTGTGCAAGTACCAAACAATGTCGATAAGCCAAGGACCATCTAAACGACCAAAAACAGGTCCATTATCTTTAAATGAAAAAACTCTGATATTGAATTGTTATATATCATTGAAAAACAAGGATCCAAGTGCAAGTGTTGATGATATTGTGGAATTAACGGCTGCTATGTTGTGTGTTGCTAAATCAACAATTTATAGATTACTAAAAGAAAGCAAGAATGGAACTCTTCAACCCCCTTAAACTCCTTCAGGCCGAAAACCAATTGAGATCGATGAGTCATTAAAACAAAGACTAAGGCGTAAAGTCCATGGATTTTACTTACGAAAGGAAATTCCAACACTTGACAAAATTATGACATCAGTGCAAGAAGATACGGACTATCAAAAATTCTCCAGAATGACATTATGCAAACTTTTGAAAGATGTGGGTTTCAGATATACAAAACATAATAGAAAATCTCTCTTGATAGATAAACCGGAAATAGTTTTTTGGAGAAGAGACTATTTAAGAAGCATTCGACATGCCAGAGAACAAAATTTGAAAATCTTCTACTTAGACGAAACATGGATAAATGCTGGATATACAGTTTCCAAATCTTGGCAAGATGAAAACATTAAAAGCGGAAGGCAGGCATTCGTGGAAGGTTTGTCGTTAGGTTTGCAGCCACCATCTGGAAAAGGAAAAAGACTTATCATTTTCCATGTTAACTTTTATTTCAAAACGCACGGGGGACTATCACGAAGATATGAATGGGGATGTCTTCGAGGAATGGTTTGTTCAAATGTTGGATCTGATTCCAAAAGGGGCTGTTATTGTTATGGACAACGCAAGTTACCATTCACGGTTACGAGAAGCATTGCCCACAAGTCGTTGGCGTAAAGCAGAGCTTTTGGAGTGGCTTATTTCGAAAAATATTAAGTTTCCAAAAGATCCACTAAGGAAAGAACTTTACAGAATTGCAAAAATGAACGAGAATAAATACAAAACCTACATTGTAGAAGAAATGGCTTCTTCTCGTGGTATATCAGTTCTTCGACTTCCCCCTTATCATTGTGAACTTAATCCCATAGAATTAATATGGGCTCAGGTAAAGGGGGAAGCTGGAAAAAAATACTACTTTTAAAATAAACGATGTTGTGAAATTGTTTGAGAGTGCTGTAAGTCATGTTAGTAAGGAAAATTGGACAAACTGTATCGAGCATGTTATCAAAGTAGAGGCAAATATGTTGAAAATTGACAATATTTGTGATGATTTAATCGACCCTATTATTATTAATGTCAACAACGATTCTTCCTCTTCCGAGTCGGATATAGAATAAAATGTAAGTAATAAATGTATTCCAATAATTATTTCTTTTCATTTTTTATTATATTATAATTTAAAACGTAATTTTTCCCAAAATACACACCACTGCATTGCGTTATTGCTTATCTGCTAATCCTTTAACAATGAAGAAACCCTAAATTTTGCTACAACTGCAACAAATACGGGGTCGATCTACCTGGTTTTTAGATTTACGGGAGGAATGTAATTTAAAGTAAGAGATTTATCAAAAATTTCATGGTGCTCCCTGTAAAGGTTTTGCATACTTAATTAGGGTTTATTACTCCTCGTACTTTCTGTACAGACTATAACTGTGTTCAACTATTTATTACCTTTATAGTTTCAATTAGGGTTTCTAGTCCAATAATACAATCCATTAAATCATAGTTTTGAGTGGAGGTTTTAAACTTTTTAGATGATTTACTTTTTGAACATAGGTGTGATTGTGTTTCAACCTCCCTGAAAGGGGTTCAAAAAATAAATAAGGTGTTTTTTAAAAAATTCCAAAAACCGTTGTAGTTACAGAAAAAAGTTTCAACCAAAAATTGTAGAGCTTTAAATTTTACACCAAAATGGTCTTTATTATTTTTCCCCAAATGACATTAGGGTGGCTAAAAGTTGAGGGTGGCTTTCAGTAGCTCCAACGGATTCAGCGTAATTTCAAAAAACACCTCATTTTTTCCGAATTTCGGAACTTACTTATCCTGTATTTCGAAAAACCTAGTTTCGATACGTGAAATTGATCCGTAGTTCATATCATAAACACGGCTAAAGTATACAGGGTGCGGTACCGAAAACGAACCAGATCGCATAACTACCAGGTCTGTTTTTTAGTTTAGTTTACTTCAATATATACGTTTTTAGACAACGTGTTTTATATCGGGGCTAGTACTAGAGTGCCACCAAGATTTAGCTAACGCCTCGGCAGATAACAATATTATCCTGAGGTGGGTTAAAGGGCACGACAGGAGTAAAAGTAATCGCATTGCCGGGCTGGACTAAAAAATTTAAGGACCCAGTGACACCTACGGCCTTACGACTTCGACAATTACGGAATTAGCCAAACGTTACACCCATGCTCAATCCCTTAAGAGATGGGATGGAATCAAAGGATGCAGTCTTGCCAGGATCACCCTGGGCGAAGAAATATTTGGCCATGACCAGGAAAAACCTAAGTTTAACAGTAGGATTTCTGACTGGCCACTGTCAACTAAGGAAATACCTCCATACTATGGGGCTAGTGGACACACCTCTATGCAGGATGTGTGAACAGGAAGATGAAACTGTCAGGCATGTCTTAGGCGAGTGTCCGGAGTTATCGTCAATAAGAGAGTGTGTGTTCGGTGACTCTTGGCCTACACCTGCCGATATAAAGATGTCTCCTAGTGACCTGTCCACCTTCCTGGGAAGGACAGGATGGACGATGACCTAGGAGGACAACTCCTCGGGAGGATGTACAATTGGTCACATGTAGCCTAAGTGCTGTGAGCCTACACTCACCCTCCATTCTCTACAGATACAGATACAGATGTTATAGGTGGTCAAAATACAGCCTACGTCTATGAGTTGCATTTTTGTCGATCTATAACAAGTAAACAATAAAATTTGAAGAAAAAAAGTATAGCAAACACGACTACAGCTTGCACATAAGTGCTTTACACTGGTTGGGCAATTGCTCGATATGAAACAATAGATATCACCATCTTACTGGTCTAGTACATATAAGTAATTGACGACTACTGTATAACTCTTCTTTTTTATTGTCCTAAATTGAAGGTATTTATTTACAAATAAAAGGTTCATACTCCGCTTAAATTTATTTGATACAAGTATATACTTGAGTGTATAAATAGTAATCAATCATTCTATATTTAAAATGTTTAATGACGAATTCCAGAACCATCTTCAAGGGTATACTAAAAGTAATAAAGCAAAGCTCACTATAAATGAACTAAAAATGACGTCATTACCTTATTAACATGACAATAGGCTTGATGACTGATTTTGTAAAATTGCTCCACAGTTTGCAAATTAAATTCTTCATTTTTTCTTCTCCTATATATTCATTTTGAGTTATTTTCTTGGGTCCTAATATGACTCACAGTATTTTTCATTCAAACATTTTTAGGTCTTCTTGTTGTTTCTTGGTCATTATCATAACTTCATAACTCCATACGTTATTTTTTGTCTAATTATTTTAATTTTGGTGTTTTTGCCTAGAAATTTACTTCTTAATAGATTTTTATTTGCCTGTTTGCTGCCATTATTTTCTCCTTAATTTCCATTTCTCCATCCCTATTGTTGATTATTGTAACTC
This sequence comes from Galerucella calmariensis, assembly GCA_910591675.1. Lineage (NCBI taxonomy): Eukaryota > Metazoa > Arthropoda > Insecta > Coleoptera > Chrysomelidae > Galerucella > Galerucella calmariensis. The sequence goes on from CAJUYG010001474.1 coordinate 3,704, forward strand.
CTAAATATTTTATTTTATCAACTTCTTCAAATTTGAAGTCACCGTTGCTATTATTATTGTTCATTAGGTGTTTGTTCACAATCATTATTTTTGTTTTTGTGTCATTTATTTTAAGGTCCTTTTTTCACCTTCTCCCACAATTTCTTGAAATATTTTTTTCATAATTTTTCAGTTTTTTGCTACCAAGACTAAATCGTCCGCATAAGCTATCAATTGTCCACCCCTTGTCCTTATGTTTCCTTTGTCTACGTTTTTGACTACATATTCCAGCACACTGTATATTGGTGATGGTAAATAAAATCGGATACTAAAATAATTCAGTAGTCTGTTTTATTAACTATGTGAGTCAAAATAATATATGTAACAGGATACACTGTGCAGGCATGCACTTGATGATAAACTTATATTTATCTTCAATAACGACATAGAGGAGCATACACTAATGATGATCGAATAAAAAATATTTTTTTTAGGTGATAAAACTGAAATAAGATAAATATCATTATTGATTTTAGTTTATTTATCTTCCGACCTATAACAACAATATTTTCGACTACTTTTTAAGAGTAGAATATTTGCAAATATACAATAATTTTTCCATATAGAATCATCCTGTATGAACCTTACTTCTGAATTTATTTACGTGATGCCGATACCGCATCCTCAGGATTTACATAAATAGAGGAGTTGGAATAAAGTTGAAATGTTTGTTTGGGGAATAAGATTAGACGTCTTATTTGTTAAGAAAAAAAAACAGCTTCTCCAATTTGAAAGTTGTTGAAAAACTTTTTTTTATTTAATGGGTTTATACAAACAATCAAAGTTGTCTTTATGGTTATTAACATCACCAAAATAATTTTTAAATATATTCTTCTGATCAGTCATTGGGGAGGTCTCAATGCAGTGGCGGCTCGTGGTAAGAATTTTAAGGTGTTCTGCAGTTTTTGAAAAAAAGTTTACCTTTGTAAAGGGGTAGTCTCCCATCGATTTTATTGTTCTTTTCCCGCCTTCCGTGTTGAAATATTGAATTTCTGGAACCATTGTCAATTGCCACACAAGAAAAATAAGATTCACTCACTAAGCACTACTTCGCTAACAAGCAATTATTTCTCATAGGTTAGGGTCTAATTGAGCCATAATATTAGTCGACCCTAGTAACGCATATTCCATATACTTTGGCAAGTTTATCTGAAACCGTGAAAGGAATGCAGTCGAAAACATTCGACATTGCCACGTTTAACTATGTAAAAGTTGAAGTACTGATTATGTAGTGATAATAATTATAAATGGGTCTTTTTATTATTAACAATATTAAAAATATGATTGAACGTTAATTTTATAATGTGCTTGTTTTCTTTGACTTATTCTATTAACATTATTTTCCAATTCATGAATATTAAAAGAGAACACTTTTCCAAATTTGTTATGGGCTTCTTAAAGCTCTGGCAACGTTGTACGAAAACCCTCCGATTACATAATTGGTGATTTTTATCGACCAGCTGACTTCTTATTGGCAAGCGCGTGCGTATGTTCTTCCCTCTCACTTCGTCAATTGACTGATATTGATTTATCCAGTGGCGTTTCTATTGTCAGTTACCTTTGTAATTTCAGTTTTACTTGGTAAAATAGGTACCGTACGCCATTTGTACGTTTGACAGATATACGCCATGTTTTTCCTCGCCTCTTACCGACGCCGCGTAGCTACAGATAAACTTGCCAAACTATACTATTATGAAGATGGCTTTTAGAATTTTCGTGTCTTTTTATTGGCAAACTTAAATGCTCTAGTTCCATGACTCTTATTTCCGTTTTTAAGCAGGGAAAACAATATAAAGGATTTTTCTGTCATATTCACAAATCCAATCGTTTTTTGAATAAAAATATCTCTACTGAATTTACGTGTACTTATAACTTTTTCCTCTACTTAGGTACACCAATTTTTTCAATAGTGATAGGTATCTAGTAATGGCCTACCTTTTGCTTTTAATTATATCTTTTCTTCATATGAATATTTATAAAATCTCTTTACATTAATTAAATTTAGAACCACCTCCATACGTGTACGCTACAACGTAAATCCTTAAACCAGAAATTCGCGATAACATTAGATAAATTCAACCATAACGCATGCCAAGCTGCTCTGGAGTAAGCGCAGCGAACTATCCTTTTAAAATCGTGGTTTAATCTTAGACCGTCAAGAGGGAGAAGTGTGCAGCGCGGGTGTTTGAAAGAACTTGCTGAGCACGTTCGTATGGCTCAGCTGTATAAAATATCAACGATCGCGGGAAATAGGTTCGTTATTTTTACAGGTGGAATACTTTATTATTAAACAATGTAATTGTTATATGAAACGTAGTTGTTATAATATGCGTTCACTCAGGAAGCCTCTATATTCCTGACCCCAGCAGTATTCGAGAGTTTAAATGAAGTATTGCTTATATTAAGCTAATTAGCTGAAGCTGAGATTGACTGCCGATGTATAAATTTTGTCCAAAATTATTTACATACATTATTTACAACACGTGTTGGTCTTCCTTGCCGACTTTTTCTTTTGATTAGACAGAGCAGTTGATTTTAGATAAACTTTACCTGCTTTTGCTGTGATTTACACAAAAGGTGGATTGATGCAACATTAATTAAACTAATTTGATATTAAAATTAACTTTAAAAAATAGTCAGCCGTTTATGCAACATAGATTAAGAAATTAATAAAGCAACCGGACATTCGCACTATTTTCAATCATTTTCCAAAACTTCCTTTAGTAATCGAGCTGTCAGATATATTATAGCTGAAGATAAATATTAAACGTGAACCATCTTGTTTATGAAAAATATTGTTGTAATCTATGAAAATATTTTCAAACCTGTAATATAACCTCATGTAAACAATAAATAGTAGGTGATAATAGGTCTGTTCCAACCGCAATCAGAAACTGTCAGAAACGATCAGAGAATGGTCGACCATTGCAACCAGTGATAGGAATGGGCTCATTTACATATTTTTTTTTATTTTACCATTAGGAAGAGCACATCATTTTGAGGCTCTGTGCAAAAAATTAGACGTCAGCGACACTCCTAAGTCGCCTAAAAAAATTATAAACATTAAACAGCGCTCCTCTACGAATTTCAGGCGTGACGTCATCGCATATGAAATCTCTCGTTTAGAGAGCGGATACCGCGCCGATCGGTTTTCGGTTAGATGGCTACTTAGCTAGTAACAGTACTTTGCTTGCTTATATGCTTATTATTTTTTATTATACGTTTTAGCAAACTCTTAACAGTGTTATGTTTGTGAAATGAGAAAGTTTAGAAATAATTTAAACTATTCGACACAATGGACCAGAACCAGAGTAAAAAAAGCTATAAATATTGTGCGGTTCCAGAATGTAAAAGTACTACGATTAAAACATCTAACAAAACATTTATTTCTATTAATAAGGATGCAAAAAAAACTATGCTATGGCAGAAAAGCATAAAAAGACTCAAAGCATTCACTGATAAGCGAACATAGTACTTTGTTTGTGTAATTTTAGGATTTCACTTTTCTTCAATGAGAATTGTTATAAATTACATTATAAAATACGTTGTGAATCCATATTGAGAGGGTTATTGAAAACCACACGCTTGTATTAATCTAAATTTATTTAAAAAAGTAGATAATATTGTTCTTATAGCTTGTGGTGTTATTAATGTTCAAAATTATTTAATAAAATAATGTGTCAGTTCTTCACAAATAAAATTTTATTAAATACTGCTTTTTTCCAAAAAACAGGTAATCTTTTTCAGTAAATCATCAACAAAACTGGCGTATATTATATGTTTTAAAAGAAATTATTTTATTTGATTCAAAGTCCGGATCAGCTCTAACAAATATCGCTTTTTTTACCAGTGAGGTGCATGTGCATTTGAATCTGATGTAAACATTTGGAACTAATATTACCTGCTTCATCAAAATAAGTTTTTCTTGTTATTTTCAACATTGGTGATTTAATTTCCACTACACATTCATCATAAATAGCATTTGGAGAAGCTCCTTTAATTGGGCAGTCTGCAGTTGAAAAAATTGCAATTTTTTACTGAGTAACTTGTAGCGTTATCTCCGTAACTTTGTCCATCAGACCAGGAATAAAATAAAACATCTAGAATCACCTGTTTATCATTTGAGAGGGCATGTATTTATGAAAATATTGACATTTTTCATTCTTGCCGGAAAACAGCCAAAAACGATGTGTCACATAGTATAAAATTATAATTTAATAAACTCGTGTTTTTTATTAAAAAACTTCATAATCATTAGCGAGTCCACTTCTGGAAGATTTAATGAGTCTGCTTTTTTAAAATTAGGTCCACACATTTTATTTTATTCACACAAAATTTTGCGAGTAATTCAAAACAAATAAATTCTACGCGAGGCACGTTACAGTCAGAAGCGTAATGTTTGTGCACATTAAGTACTAAAACATACGGAGCGGTTTCTAGCGAGTCGGCGCCGACTCGGCAGAGAAGCGGCTCAAAACACACGAGGCGTCACCGCAGCTTACGACCGACACGTTTTTATCGAGACATCTTTCGCAGTTGTCTAGTTGTATCTGAGGGGTTCGCAGTATGACTTCTTCTGACAGTGATGATGATTTGCTTTTTCTAATAACTACAGGCTTATTATATAACAAAATTAAGAAAAAAAAGAAACGCAAATATTGGATACATCCCATAATAAATGAGAGGAAAAATAGAGGATTTTTTTACACACTGTATGACGAACTTAACGGAGATCCAGATAAATTCTTTAATTTTACCAGAATGTCAAGAGAAACATTCCAAGAATTGTTGTCAATAATTAAAGATTCATGTTCAAAAAGAAATACTACCATGAGGGAAAGCATACCAGTAGAAGAAAAGCTTCTTACAACTAAGATAAATAAATAAAATCTAAAAAAAAATGTATTCTTAAAAAAGTATTATATTATCATGTTTATTAGCAAAATAGCATTTAAAATAATTGAGTTATATCCGTATCTTGGGAATACGAGCTTCCAGGCGACATCAAAGGGGATTCAGTACTCTGCCGCTGAATCCCAGAAGGCCCAGGCTGGGGCTCTTGTTGTGAAGGACTTTGGTTAAAGTCTGGAAGTCCGGAAGGTTCAGCATGTGGATTTAAATATTGCCATTGATGTAGTATTCCAGATATCGCAAATATCGCATATCCCGCATATCCCAAATCGCTGGTCGAATATGAATTCCCAAATCGCTGGTCGAATATGAATCTCATTGATAACGTCCAAAGTTTCCATACTGGTCTGACAACGCCGAGGTCACTATTAATAACAAAAACCGCCACAACACCGCTTACGTGTGTTTAGTCCCATAAGCAAACATGTACTGAATGATGTTCCGACTACAGTCGTAAACCCACGCGCGGTGCATGATGGCCAGCAGGGTACCCGCCAACGGTACGCGCTGCCGCCGTCAACACGAACCGCGCGTTGACGCACCGTCTGTTTCATTCAATAGAACTGCCATAAAGGATGCACCGCTTCGGCAGCCGAGTCGGCTGCCGACTCGCCAGAAACCGCTCCGTGTGTTTTAGTACTAACTTTCATAAGCGGTGACGTCACAGTCATAGTCTTCGCCCCGCTACGGTATGCTTGTTTAATTGGTTATATTAGGAGAACGACATATTCTATTGACATGAAATTTTCAGAATCATATTTTTATCCTTAGTACTTTGTTTTACTACAGTTAAAAATGATTTAAAAATTTTAGTAAACGAGCCCATTACGCGAACGTAAACTCGTTGTTTGCTGTGACCAGTTATTCTCTGACTCTGATCGCTTCCTACAGTTCCTGACTGCGGTTGGAACAGACCTATTATCTGGTCAGGGCTCGGCGCATGCATTGTGTTGTGTTCATGGAAAAAATTAATTTCGAATTCTAAATTCATGGGCCTACCGGGTGTATTAAATTATTGATACTATTAAAACAATTAAATTTTTGGATGTATAAGTATTATTCTCTATAATAATTATAATAATGGGCTATTCATAAGGTCTGTTCCAACCGCAATCAGAAACCGTCAGAAACGATCAGAGAATAACTGGTCATAGCAAACAACGAGTTAACCTTCGCGCAATTCCTATCACTGATCGCAATGGTCGACTATTCTCTAATCGTTTCTGACAGTTTCTGATTGCAGTTGGAACAGACCTATAGTAAATATAAATATACAGAATTCTCAACGAATAATTTATATCGTAAAAAAATATAATTAAGATAAATACAACTGAGATAAATAATGTGATTAATGAATTAAGTACTTAGTCTGTGTATTTTGAAATATGATTAGTGAAATTTGATAACATTAAAAAATATCGGCTTGGTTGTGATAAGGTAGCTGATCTCAATTGATATCTAACAATCTTATCAACATTTTTCTCCAGCATGCCAGTTTTCAACAATCTTTTTTCTATATCCTTACGAATATCGTGCTAGCACTCGTGATGAGCGTTTTATCATCTTACAAAGTCTGCGAAATCGTCATGCTACAGCTGTTGAAATCAGAAATCGGCTTCAGTACGTCCCTCAAACCAACGTAAGCGACCGGACAGTTAAACGACTCGTAAAAGCCAATGCGGTCGTAGACGTAGACCTGCAACAGGCCCAGAACGTCTTAGAGGCGTCATCATGTTTACCAGAAATCATCAGCATTGGGGTGAAAATGAATGGGGGCGCGTTTTGTTCATCGCTGAGTCCAGATTTAGCCTGCGGTCTCCAGAGAGTCGTGGGAGATTATGGCAAAGGCGACACCAGCGATTTGCAAGATGGTACCTGCAGCTCTACGATAGGATACCAAGGGTGTGGTGGGGCAACGGTCAGTAGCGCGCAGCGGTTAGAAATGTTTTCAGGTAGTTGAAATTCTATGGGTCAATAGCATGCGGTATACAATCGGTGGGCGGATGTAATTTGGGCGCTACAAGATTAATGCACTTTTTTCAACATGTAAACTAGGCGCCAAGACCGAAGGGTCATTTTAATCCTATGTGTATTTTGGGCGCTAACCGACTGAAGTACCCAGTCCCAAACCCGGTTATTCAAACTAAAAAAAAAACAAAAAAACCCAGGCCCAAACCCGGTTGATCAAATTGTAACTATGTATGAAAATATAAGAAAATAAGAAATAGAAAACTAAAAAAAAAAACAAGAAAACCCAGGCCAAAACCCGGTGGATCAAATTGTAACTATGTATAAAAATATCAGAAAATAAGAAATAGAAAACTATTGGGTTTTTCCAAATATTGGTGGTTAAATTATTAAGATAAGAGTTATTTTATGACTCGACCTACCTGCACTTCTTAGCGGCGAAAATACATGTCGGATTATCTACCCTTCTTGGTCAGACAGGTAAAGAAGGATGGTTAGCGCCGAAATTACACCCGCCAACAATCGGTAAACCGGTCAATTGCGCGAACGGTTCCTCTATAGAAATATGCTCGTTTATTCACTAATATATTATAAACAATAAAAAAATAAGAAATAGAAAACTAAAAAAAAGAAACAAGAAAACCCAGGCCCAAACCCGTTTGATCAAAGTGTAACTATGTATAAAAATATCAGAAAATAAGAAATAAAAAACTAAAAAAAAAAACAAGAAAACCCAAGCCCAAACCCGGTTGATCAAAGTGTAACTATGTATAAAAATATTCGTTCATCTTCGTGACCGATGTTACCTGAACTCCTAGACGCTAATCCAATATCATGTCCGCGCGCAATCAACCTGTCCCTTTTAGAACCCTTTTATAATCTGTAAGGATTAAACTGACCGCTGCGCGCTATCGGCATACACCCGTGTGGTGTATGGTGGGCCAGAATGTACTTCCGAGATGATCATTAACTGCTGCCAGGTACATTGAGGAGGTTCTCCAAGATTTTGTTGTTCTGTTATTGGAAATGACTTTCTTCTGATGCATGATAATGCCCGACATCACTCTGTGAAAATCACTCAACAGTACTTAAACGAGGAAAATATTCCTGTTGGGGAGTGGCCAGAGGTAAGTCCGGATGTTAACCCCATAGAACATGTTTGGGACATGCTTGGGCGAAGAGTCCGAAGTCGTGTTCCTGCTCCTTTAACTTAAAATCAGTGACGACCGGCTCTTCTAGAGAAATGGGAACTTACTCCACAATCGGACATTCGCCACTTGATTTTAGGCATTCCAAGGAGGATAAAGGCACCAATTTGGGCACGTGGAAGCAACACCTGATATTAAGAATGCGGCTCCCTAGTTTTTGCTAGAAAGCGTTTCAGTTTTGATTAATTTAAGGTAATTTTGCCACAACACTAATGTGTGCGTGTTCGTCCTAGGTTTTTGAATTGTTACAAAACACTGTTTTCTTCAATTAAAAGTTTGATTGTTGTTAGAAAATACCTGAAAAATGTTGTTTTGTTTGTGTATAAGATACATATTATAATAATAAAATATCACAAAGTATTAAAATTTGAAGTTTGCTTAAAAATATTCAACTCTTCCATTTTTTGTGCCGGTGATTTGTATCTTCTGTTGTTTCCGAGATCTCAATATCATTTCAAAAATGTCTATGATGTTTTTTATTGGAACGCATTAATTTTTTTATTATCTGTACTCGTTTTCATTGTTATAAGTAATAGATATGTTAATTGCACCTTGAAATTTTTTCCGATAGCTGCACTAACAAAAATTAACACTAAGCTGGTAAATAATAAATTTTATTATTGCTATTTAGTACGTATCCAAACAAAATAAAAAATAGAAAATCTAGTACCACCGCGTTGCTCACAAACTGTGTAGATTTAATAGATTTTATAATTTTTTTTTTACTTTCATACATCTCGTTAATGTAATTGATGATTTTACAGTTAGAAATTGAACATATGGTAGGCATATATACGATCCATTTATTTTATTTTTAAACTGAAAATATAATACTGGATACATAAATGTGAATATACAGCAGTCTAAAAAAGGCGGTAACAACTGGTGTCAAATTGTAGCTCCATGCATTATAAACATTTTGGTTATTAATAGATGTCAAAGGTAACAGTATAATACAATTATACATTTGCTATCGAAAAGACAATATCACTTATAGATCGATTTTGGCGTATTTGCGCCTCTTCAGTATAAGGTAGATGTCATCCGTCCAGAAGCTCTAAGATCAGAAACCGGTCTAAAAGTTATATTGTTCTTTCGAATTGCAAACTAAAATGGTTGGTTCTATTTTGCAGATACACCAACCCCGTTTAACTTTGAAATGTAATTCAATGTCCTTAGTGGCATATTGCCCGGGAAGTAGTTGTTGCTGCTTAGTGAACGGTTTTTGTTATTCAGTTTTCAAAGATTCTGTGAAGCGTTATACTAGTATCAAACTAACCGGTGTGAAGATTTTAGCTGCAAAAATGTTGAGAACTGCTCAATTCGCGGTTTCAGTGGCGTGCAGAATATTAGGTTAAATCGGATTCATATTTCGAAAAGCCACCTTGATATTCAATCGTTGGGGGTGTATTGGTGTAGAGGACACACTATTTGGATGAAATTTGCTTACGATGGAAAATAAGGGTTGAAATGTCACCCCCAAATCTAAGATAAATTGTAACTTCCTAAGGAAACGAGAAGCAAAGTTTATATTTGGAAAGTAGATGCATTCTAATGATAAAAACACACTGTTCCAAGGAAATTTGCTTACGATGGGGAACAAGGTTTGAAATGTCACCCCTGTCACACCGGTATCAAACTATTACATATATTTATAACACGCTTTACTAAAATGACATTTTGTTTGCGGAAAACTGTAAATAAAGTAGATAATTTTGGTTATTCATAGACTATAATAATAAGTAAAAAAATGTTGTTACTAATATTTGGTTTTCTCTTTCAGTGGCGTTTCGTTAAGTTGCCTGGTATCATTAGATGCCGATGGCGGCTACTATTCGGCTATGCCGCCCGCAGCCATGAGGCTACAGGACGACAGCTTACCGCCACCTTCCGGGGGACTTACTAACCACATAATCGCAGCTGTAGCTGCTATCGAAACTAACAATAATCGCGCAACCGGCTCCGAACTGGAGCTATTAGCAAAACTGGAAGAGGCAAACAGACTCTTTGAGTCTGACGCCAAATCGCTCAATTCGTTGAGCGGGGCGTCGGCAACGTCGGGACATTCGAGAAAGAGCTCGGATACGTCACAAATCTCTTTAACATCAGGTAAAGTATAATAATTAGTCATTATTTGCGAGTAGAATACTATATTTTGCCCACCACTATTACCAGTTTATAAACGAATTTCTTTTTTTCTCTAATCTAGGAAGAAATTGTAATTATAATTTTTTCAACTGGGCAATAAATTTAAGGATACTATTTATTATGCTTCTCTTATTTTTGGCGGGGTAACATCAATTTCAGTGTCTTATTCGCTTTCCATATTTTAATTCAGTCTAATAATTGAAAATCTTGCAATCAGGTATAAATTTTTTACTTTCTTATTTTGACTTTATTATGCGTTCTATATACAACAACTTGATACATTATTATATAGGTACTAGAGGACCCGACAGACGTTGACCTGTTGGGTGAACATACAGATTGCGAAAAGTCTATTCGAGCCATGCGATTTACACTAGTGTGACAAGAAAAATATGAAAAAAACGCTCAAAAGAGAGAGAAGGATAATTGTGCGCAGTCAGCTGTTGCCAAATGTATTTACCTGTAAAGGTTATTCCCAATTTTTGTCGGCAACAATGTTAAATACCAATAATTGTTGAATCTAAAGCAGATTTATAGCAGATTGTAATTTGTCCATTTATTTTCTTGAACTAAATTATTTTATTTTTATCTGTGTTGAACTCACTTATTTTTCAAAAGTCAATAATATTACCAATCTCGAATTTCTCCCAATAAATAAATAAATATTAAAAGTTGAATACAAAATAAGATAATTATTCCTTAGAGAGGAACAAACATTTTAAACTGGTAACGCTGCTTTCATATCAGATGCCTGAAGCATGGAGAAGGGCAATAGTAACCTTCATTCCAAAAACTGGAAAAAGGGACACAACAAACCCCAAATCCTTTAGACCAATTAGTCTAACATCGTTTGTACTCAAAACGATGGAAAAGGCTATTGATAACCACATTAGAACGGAAATCCTAGAGAGACTACCTCTCCACCCATGTCAGCATGCTTACCGGACAGGCAGATCTACGGAGACTGCACTGGTACAACTGACGGAGGATATCCGAGGTGCTCTAGACAACCAAGAAACTGTAGTATGTGCATTTTTGGACATAGTAGTTTTTGACAATACTCCACATAAGGCAGTCAGAAGAGCATTGAACAGAAGAGGTGTAGACAGCACAACATCCAAATGGATGTCGAAACTGCTCACCACAAGAATAGCAGAGACGAGGACGAGCAAAGACATTGTCTCCATCTGCACTACCAGAGGATGCCCACAGGGAGGAGTAGTATCCCCATTAATGTGGAGTCTGACGGTTGACGAACTCCTGTGTGGTTTGACGGATCTCGGAGTATCCTGCCAAGGATATGCCGACGATATTGTCATAACAGCCAGGGGGAAATTCGAAAACACCCTTTGCTATATTGTACAAAAGGGTCTGAACTATACAAATAGCTGGTGTAGGCAAGTGGGACTTGGCATAAACCCCACTAAAACCATCCTGATAGTCTTCACTAAGAAAAGAAAACTCAACCTCAAAACCATAAAACTTGATGGGAACGAGATTGAATGGAGACAAGAAGTCAAGTATCTAGGTTTAACTCTAGACAGTAAACTCCTGTGGAACAAACACGAAAAAGAGATTACATACAAGGCAAAAATGGCTATAATGGTGTGCAGAAATCTGGCAGGAAGAAACTGGGGCTGTAACCCAAAAATCCTAAGCTGGATGTACACTGCCATAGTGAGACCAATCATCACTTATGGAGCCATTGCGTGGAGTAGTAGAACTAGCCTATTGACGACGAGAGGAAACCTCTCCAAAATTCAAAGACTAGCCTGTATATGCATTACAGGAGCAATGAGAACATGCCCAGCGGCAGCCATGGAAGTGATTCTCAACCTCACCCCTTTACATATGGTGGTGGAAAGTGTTGCGGAGAGAACAAGATACAGACTAAGTAGAGAGGGAATCATTAAAAAAAACCACCTCCTCACTTCTTAGAAATCAGACAACCTGGGACATGCCACAAGACGGTATGATGAAAAAGTATAACTTTTCAAAGAAATTCGTTACGGAAATGAGCAACAAGAAGGAATGGGATCCAAATACCATTACCAGACTTGGAAAGAATGCCGGGATGCTGGGATAGGAGTGTTCGGGCCAGGAACCAAACACTCTGAAAGCTTGGAAAAAACCCCAAGTATCTTTCAAACGGAAATCCACGTCATTAGAAAGTGCGCCCTGTTCAATATTGATAAAGGATACAGAAGACAAAGGATTATCATAATGTCGGATAGTCAAGCAGCCATTAAGGCACTGAGCTCTTGTGTAATCAGTTCCAAAATGGTGTGGGAATGCCTAGACAAACTCAATGAACTAGGCGAGAACAACATAGTCACCTTACTATGGATTCCGGGACACACTGGAATAGAAGGAAATGAAATAGCAGATGAACTAGCAAAGAGGGGGACTGAAATACCTTTCTGGGGGCCTGTACCTTTTTGCGGAATCAGCCCCAATGTAATATTGGAAGATATAAGTAAAGCCAAGAAAAAGAGAAGATCTGACCATTGGAAAGATCTAGTAGGGCTTATACAATCAAAGACTTCTGGGTGACTACAACCATAAGTCAAAGTAAAACTGCGCTAAGAGTTTTAACAGGGATCCTAACGGGACATTGTCGCCTGAATGGGCACCTGAAAAAGCTCAAAATAGTGGAGGAAGAAGAATGCAGATTCTGTGGAATGGAAGAAGAAACCTCCATCCACATACTTTCCAACTGCACAGCACTTCAGAATCCTAGAGCACAGCACCTGGGAGATTACTGGATAGAAGAGGAACATTTGCCTAAGTTGAAGCCTGCAGACATCCTAAAATTCCTCCGGGAAATAGGACTAAAGGAACTACTAGTTTCTGAGACTTCTCAGAAACTGAGTAGAAGTAAGGGGGCACAATAGATCTTTTAGATCTCAGTGAATGTCACCCCAAAAAAACACACATACATACATACATTTCATATCAGATTAGTAGCTGGAACTGAAAACACGCCCAACGCTGACTGCGAACAATTATTCTTCTCTCTCTTTCAAGTGGTTTTGCTCATATTTTCCTTGTCGTACTTGTGTAAATCGTATGGCTCGAATAGACTTTGCGCCATCTGTATAATATCAACTGAACACTGCTTTTCATATCTATCGGCTATATTGTTTCCTCCTAATTGTGAATATAAATTATCCCGTTTCTTACTCAAACACACACATAAAATTTCATCCATCCGTTTAGGAATTGTTCAGTATGAACCCGATTGCAGAGCCACCTGCCGGGACCAATTGTGAATCTGAACATTCTCGAATCCATTTACACACACAAAAAATTATATTTAAAATCTGTCATGTGACCGTTCAATGTCCCCACATCTATTATCCACTCCCACCTTCACTGATGAATAATGTACGTTATTATACTTGAAGAAGCACTCGTGAAATGTTGACATTATCAAATAGTCGTGAACAAAATCATTTGTTGGGCATGAATGTGCAAATCTTTACTTTTGAATTCATACCTGTGTTTATTATCACTACCCTTTTCAATCACCCATGATCTCCAAATCATCATATTTTAAGTCCTAATTGGCTCATATCTTTATCAATCATAGTACACATGTAGGATTTCCTTTTATTTTGCCGCCGATGTGGAATCTGCTTTATAGATCATAAATATCTTCTTCGTTCAGCATCAAGTTCTATGGCGACATACAGGGTGTACCAACCTTACGACAAACTTCGGTATATGGGTTATTTTAGGAGATATCAAAAAATGTTATCAACAAAAATAGTAGATGTGCTGGAGGTACATATTTTGAAATTATATCGAACTGCAGTATAGGGAATGCTTGACAAAGATTCTAATTTTGCTATAAAATACAGGGTGTTCCATTTGAAATAAGAAAGAAAATGACAGGTTCGAGTTTCCGTTCACCCTGTATACTAGAAGGAATATAATTGAAATTTAATAGAATACGGAGATATTGCATCATATTACAAAACTCTGTTTGGCAAAATACATTTTCTTTCTTTAACGTACAAGAAGCTACAGAGCGTTGATTTACCTACAATTTTCACATAAACGTGTCCATATCTTTTGAAGGACTCTGTATAACGTGGCAAACCCTAAATTAAAAGCTTCAAAAAAATGTAACCAATCCGAATTCGGTATAATATACAGGGTTTCCCTCGGGGTTTCCCATTTGAAAAATCATATGTTTGGTTTGTAACGGAGTTATGCAGCACTCTGTATAGTTCGATATAATTTCAAAATATGGACCTTCAGCACATCTACTATTTTTGTTGATAACATTTTTTGGCAACTTTTAAAATAACCCATATACCGAAGTTTGTCGTAAGATTGGTACACCCTGTATATACAGGGACGTAATACTATGTAAGAACATTTTAAGGGAACCCTGTAAGTTAATAAGGATTTAAAAGTTTTCAATTGATTTTGGGTACGAGCTCCTGGGTCACACTGTATACTTAGTTGGCTGATCGTATTGATGTTCAATTTCCAAAACGAAGCCTAAAACAGTAATTTTAATATATTCCTCATTTGAACTATAGACTCCTGTTTTTGTTCTACTCTCTCCTTGTTCTGTAGGAACTTTTTATCGACTATTGAGGAAACGTAAGGCTGTAAAAAAGCTACTAAGTAATTTTTAGTCAGAAAAATCTTTGATGCGTGTACCTTGTACAAAAAAAAAATATAAACATTTATCATTGTATTAAATTATTTATATTTAGGAACAAGTTCGACTCAAGAACGACCCGAAGATGGGGGCGAAGAGGACTTATGGGTCACTTGGGGACATATAGTTAACGATTGGGAGAATAACTGGAAAAAACAGAACGCGCAAATAAGGGAATTGGTCCGTAGAGGAATACCCTTACATTTTAGACCTATAACATGGCAGCTCTTATGTAAAGCCACCGATTCTACCGAAAAGAAATTATATGCTGAATACATAAAAGTAAGTTATATGAATAATTCTTACTAATAATTATACAGCGTGTCCCCGGATGGGGTATCCTATAGGTGAAAAATGTTTAAATATTAGTTTTTCAAAACCCGTCTCATTTTATTTCATTTTACGGGGTTTTAGAACAAGCAAAACTTTTTATCAATAATGACATTTTTCACTAAAACTAATATTTAAACATTTTCCACCTATAAGAAACCCCATCCGTGGACACACTGTATAAAAATAATGCAAGTGATTTTTGCTTTTTACGAGAATATTTTTAGTTCTATAAATATATTATAATTGTTGGCGAAAAAAGAAATAAACATTATCTGTACCGATAAGGATAACACAACAATTGCATTTTGTGTGGATGAAATAATAATATGCAATATTATTTTGTACTAACTGCTTTTATTGGTAGGCTCAAAAAAATAAGAGGAAATTTAAAACGCTTCCTTAAGGGGAATCTATCGGCAGCGATTTGACAAAATATCGAAGTTTTTTTGGCAAAGAATTTTGAGGTAATGGATGTATTGAAAATTAAGAAAAAAATATATCATGTAGATTAATGTTGAACTTAGAGTTCTCATCGAATAAAAACTTTGAAATGCTAACCAAATTTTGTTGAAAAAAATACGAATCATGAGTAATTCACACATATTAAGCAAAGTTTGAGCCCTTGTAAAGAATTAAATATGGATTAAATGGAAAAACTAATTGATAAGAAGTATAATTTGAAGCTTTATGAATACTATATAAAAATCTCAGAATCCTCAAATGACTTATGATCGTACAATTCCTTATTGAAATTCGGTTGCTACCACTAAAATATCGGATAAAAATCCATCTCTCGCTTTTCTATCCTTCTATGACTGACATTGTCTCTCTGCTTCGGTAGTCGCGTGCCGTTCCATTGTTGATACAACGCTCGCCGGTCTCGGCGGTCTCCCAGTTCAGTACTGACGAAGCTTATAGAGTAGTACGTGAACCAAAATCCGCTTGGACCGCATGACTACCTACATATTGCGGAGCTTTCATATTTCTAATAAAATTTTCGTTATGTGAACTTAAACGTGAGGACGTAGGAAAACAAAAAAATATACAAAGCATAATTGTGCAAGGTCGAATTTGGTAGATGCCCCTTAATATTTCACTATCAATATACCATCCCAGACAGGTCGGCCATATTGTTCTGGGCTCTCATGTCATATTTTATTTAGTTTTCATTATTCATCATTATCATTACTGATAAACAACGGATAAAAGACTTCAATTGGTGATAAGTTTTTCAAATTATCTAAACTGGCATCGTTTTGTAGTGCTGTTATAGTCCAGTAAATGAAAGAGGAAAAAAAGGCAAAGTTAACATTAATGACGCCCTGTTTTCATCTTCCGGTTGGAAGTTGCATTTGGTACATCATTAAACATGAGACAAAGTTCTGCATGAAAACGCGTGCGAGGGCGGAGAAAATGGCCCCAAAAGACCAGGAAAATAGGTTTTCAGTCAATATCTCCTAAAATATGGCAGTTAGAGATTTTCGGTTCAGATAAAAATTGGAGTTCAGGTCATTTTCTACAAAAATGGTCCTCATGATTTTTTTCGCAACATCAATATTTTCTGCAAAAAAAATCGGGTTGAAATACCGGAAATTTTGAGACTTGTGAAATATGCAAGTTTTGTACAAAATTTGAGCTGGGGGGTGTTGGAAATCCATTATTTTCAATGTTTTGGATTGTGGTTACCAATTGTAGATGGCGCCACCACATTTTACAGATTGGGAAAATCCTCGGTGCCATAAATGAGAAATCCTGTAACCAGACACTTTTGATGGATATTTATGTTTCCGAGGGTCTTGTTTTCCTCTCAGATGAGGCCTCAAGATATACTTATTAGGAAAACGGACTATAAGATTAATTCTAGCGAGATGGACCTCACCAGTGGACCTGAATCTAGCAACAATCAGCTTTGCACATGTGGCAAAAAACTGAAGTTCATTAGGCTTTTGGTAGGGAAAACTGAAAATGCCTCAAGAGTGAAGAATATTTACCCATAATACTCAGCAACAATTTCTTGCAGATTCTCCGCAAATTTTTGCAAATTTTTTGCAACCAGACTGATTGAGGTTTTTGGAATAACGAGTTATAAACGTTCTCCATGTTTCATTTATTATAGAAAAATATATATTTATTTATTTATTTATATATTTACCAACGGGAGAACCCAATATAATGATACAAGAATAATACATTATAGACTAAAATATTACATAGAAAATTTTTAACAAAAGTACAAGAGATTCGCAGGTTAATTGTCCGTGAATTGATGAAAAAAGTATATAAAAATACATTGCAATTATGACATAAATCTGTTCGTCACCAGTCATCATCTGATTCTTGGTCAAGAACTTCTTCTGGGTCTAGAGCTCCCTCTTGCTCTACCTCGTCAACAACTTCTTCTGAGTCTACAGTTTCCTCTAATTCTACCTTTTGGGATTTATAATTCGAACACTGGCGTGACTCACACGAACCACAAATAGATGAGCAGACGACACGAGCGCCACGTAGAGCACACGCGCGGCGAACGACGGAGGAACGAAAGTAATAAATTATAGCGTATACATTCTGGTTTTTCCCCGGGGTCTTAAAGGTATGACTTATATACATCGATGGAAAGGTGGGAATTCCCCTGTTACACTAGTTAAGGTGTTAAAATGTTAGAAATAAAGAGCAGGGAGAAAAAAACCACCAACAAAAAAAGTGCGTTTTTTCCTTGAGCCCGCGTTTTCCAATTTTACTGAAAAATGGACGACTTCGTCAAAAAAAGTAACTGCACAATCGAAAGGTAGACAGTCTTAGCTTTCAAATGATGTATCATAGAGACCAATCGGATCATGTATAAATTGGTAATTGATGGTGATCACAAAATTTCCCCGCGATCCAAAAACAGCAAAAATTTGGGATTCAATAAACAATGATTAAAAAAATTTAGGATATACAAATTTCAGGGATGACAAAGGACCTTATGAGGACCCATATTCAAGAAAATTTTGAGAAAATTAGTGCAATACAAAAAAAAAATAGGAACAAATTCCTGTCGAGGTCAAAATTGCCCGGGAGCAGAAAGTTTGACCCGTGTTCCGATGTGGCCAAAAGAGTCAAGCGTGACTCAATTCACAGGGTATGATAGCAGCAGAATTCCTCTTTCACATGAATTTTGAATTATGAGAAAATATGCATTTTTCACAAAGTTATTGAATACTTTGTCCCCCCGCTGATGTGTAAATATACGGACTGTGCTCTCCGGCATACAGCACAGAAGCTCATTATTCGAGGTGCGCTTGGTGCCGTTTTTCTCGAAACCGGTCAAATTTTCGAGAAAAATCATAGGGACCATTTTTGTAAAAAATTAACTGAACTTTAATTTTTATCTGAACCGAAAATCTCTAACTACCATATTTTAGGAGATATTGGCTGAAAACCTATTTTCCTAGTCTTTTGGGGCCATTTTCTCCGCCCTCGCACGCGTTTTCATGCAGAACTTTGTCTCATGTTTAATGATGTACCAAATGCAACTTTCAAACGGAAGATGAAAATAGGGCGTAATTAATGTTAACTTTTTTCCTTTATTTACTGGAATATTAAGTGTGGAAGGCAGGGAACAAAAGATAAGGTATAAATATCTTTTATTCGATTTCCGGGCTAGGTGACTATTTAATTGATTCTGTTTACTGCGTGGAAACTTGCTATGTGGAATAAACTCATATTACATTTTAAAAAGTAATATTTATTTGATCTCTCTGTGTACCTGAATCTGTTGCTCTTGCATCACATAACTCCTCGATTAATTGATTTTTTCATCATCTGTCATTTTAATTATTTAATCTAATTCTGATAGTTTACTGTTTTTATTATTTAAATAAAATATATGTTACATTGACATTGATCTACAAAGTCTGTCTGACAACCAACTGACTCACACCAGTCATGTCAAACGTCAACTCCAACTAATCGGGGGACCCAGCACAATATGGCCGACCTGTCAGTTGCTCTGTAATAGTGTATTCTCAATAATTATCGAAAAGCCGTCTAAAGGCCGCTTTAAAGAAAGCAATACAATTTGCAATACATTGAGACAAGTGACAGAAGCTTGACAACACTGCCGATTATCCAAGCTGCCACTGCCTTGCTTTTGGAATCTTATGGGCATAAAAGAACAGGAAGATTATCACAATCAGCTGTTAATCATTTGATTAGGGACATTAGTTTAGTTGGTTTTTTTGGCCGAGATGGGAAGCTCATGTTCAAATGGATCCTGTTCAGGACCCAGGCAGTGTTAAGATGCCTACCATCCAAACCCACCACAACCTTCCCCTCGGAATCACTACTCCGCTCACTACGTCATGCTTCCCCTTCTAGCACTCCTACATCTAATGTCATAATATAAAGTCCTTCTCTACCCCTAATCATGCTCTCCACTGAGCTACTTATCTCCATCCATTCCTCCTTCCCCTCAACATTATATCCACCATGTTCTCCCAAAACTCCACCTCCCTTAGTTTCTTCTCCAACCATCAGTGGGTTGATAACATAAAAGTAACTACATTTCAACCTATAATTGCGTCTTGCAGGCAATAGAAATGGCACCAAACAAATAAACCTGCAATTGATGGTTTTGGAAGCGACCATCTTGCGGTGGAGAATATCGTGGCGCGATCTAGTGGTTGGTAAGTGCCTAAAGTAGATCTAAATCCGAACTGATTGTAGATCCCAAGTAATATAAAATGTTAACCAGTTTTATAATTTCTAAATTCATACAAAAAGTAAATCCAAATTATAACGAAACTTTGAATATTTCATTTGGACTAACTAGTGTACTAGTTAGTACTTTTCCACAATGCCTACTTATTCTACTTTAGACACGTACCGCTAGATAGCGTCACGATCTGCGAAATGGTTTATAAGGCATTGCAAACATTAATTAGCTGGGTTTCAACTGCGCATGTCTTCTATCAAAACAATTTGCGTCTTGTATTGCATTGCAGGCTGTATTCGCGAAAGTTTGTCCGCTAGTGGGCGCTGCAGTTTATGTCAAAGTCAAAGCTGTCAGTAGAATGGGGAAAACAATGCCAACCCCCATTTGTTTCAATACACGTACTGTAATGAAGATTTGGTTTGTTTTCCCCATTCCAACTTTGCTAGTTTTCGCGAATTGCTCCACGTCATGCGGTCTTAAAGTTTCACTTCAAAAATACAAGCAGAATATTTCTTCCTTAATATTCAGTTGAACAATTTTTGATGATAAAAATGTTTTATAATTAAATCATGAAATAGCTAAATCTTTACTGCGACCAGGATAATATCTCGTTTAAAAATTTAATTTCTGCCAATTTAAATTAATTGAAATTTCCCAATTGCCTTAATTCGCTCAACCACCTCATCACAATATTTGTGGTAGAGTGATCTCGGCGTAATTACATATTTACTACGCCAATTATTTATTCCTAAAAAAACTATTCTTGTACAGAGAGTTTAAAAGAAATGGAATCATCGCTAGGGTACCACTGAAACATAAAATCTATTCAAATATATTTCAATCAATTAATAATGATGTTGGTTCAGTATCCAGACTATATCATATGTCAAAATCGTATTAAACAAGATTTCCTGGCTTTTTGAAATCAACATATTAATTCAAAACTGAAAAATGTCCGAAACAAATGGGCAGTGCTATGACGTACTAACCCCCTAGTATAAGCTTTGTTCGTAGAGCTATTACAAACTTCACGACTCATGCGCAGAGCCTGGTTTTTATTCACTGCGCTTATATGATTGGTCGGCTTAAGGTCGATAGGCGTGGCGTGTGTAGGGTCTAGTACGTATAATGCATTACACCAATGAGGGCAGAGGGCAGCCCTTACAAAAGGCGCATAAAATTTTATGTTTAAAATGAAAATTATGTAATTTATTCATATTATAGTACAATTAAAAGTATTATCTACTTCATACAGTAGTTTTCAGACATGGAGATCACGATTCTACTGCTTTTAAAAATTCGGGGTCTCTCCCATTTGTTTTGCCTCTCATAGAGGGCACAGGTTATACGGTTATTACCATGTAATTTTATTTGGATCTTAATAAGGTTTCGTCTAAAAATACTAGTTCCGAACCATATAACTAGCGCCCCCTATGAGAATCAAAACAAATTCATTGAATTTGTCAGCTTCTAAAACATATTCATACAAAATTTCATCACAATGCTGTCGTCAGCAGTTACGAAGTTATCTTGAATACGGAAGATTTTCCACTATACAAACCCCACTTATTTTTCAGTGTTTCTAATATTCCTATCAACGGACTCTACCTTTTTTCTTGAAACCCCATGTATATATCGAGTAATATCCATTACATTTTCAGACGAAATCGCCTTGCGAAAAAGTAATAAGAAGAGATATAGCTAGAACCTATCCGGAACATGAATTTTTCAAGGAAAAAGACGGACTAGGCCAAGAATCTCTTTTCAATGTCATCAAAGCATATTCATTACACGATCGAGAGGTTGGATATTGTCAAGGTACTGGATTCATAGTGGGTTTGCTTCTTATGCAGGTTAGTGACTCAGTAATCGTTTTTAGACATTTTATCACGACCAGTTTACCCACTTTAATTTTGAATGTTTTTAAGATTGTGCGAGTGTGTCATACTGTAAGGAATATGAGATAAACCATTTGCTATTGAAGGTTTTTATTTGCGAATATCCTTGTTCAATAAAATTCTCCTACTTGTATACAGGGTGGTAAAATAAATTGATTATAATTTGAAAAACGAATTGTTTTAAAAACCAAAAAACTTGTTTTTATAACAGGACCAAAAATAATTCAGTAAAGGAAATATGTATAGGCCATAAATCACATTCCACAACAGCTGCAAAATTATAGGACATCGTCCATGTGCATTATGATTGACAGCGGTCCTGATACAGATATAAACCGATTAAGAAAGGGAATCGGCCTGTTATAAGGGAATTGATTGTTTATGGGTGTAACTAGAACATTATATTTTATAAATTTGATTTACTTTCTTTTAGCCACTCAAATATCTTCCAAGTTTTTGCTAAGACTAAATCTCTAAACAGGTAACGGCCGTTTTCATAACAAACTTTAACACTACTTTAAGTTTTAAAGCAAACTTAAAATAAAAATCGATTTCATAACAGTCTTTATAACTTATTCAAGTTAAAGTGGACACCATCGCGACTTTAGGCGACTTTTTTAACCTCAAAATTTAAGACAGTTTTCAGTTCCTTGTGTCAGTATTGTGGACAAATTCTCTTGAGATGAAAATAGATACCGAGTCATCAGCCTTTGAGGAGAGCAGCAACGAGAGCGACAGTGATGAGGAAATATCATTAGGAAACGAAAAATATATAAACAGAGAATAACAAATTTTGATAATTGGTCAGATTCAGATTAAGCAAACCTGCTATAGTGGCGAGATAGCCAGGGAGTGCTCATGATCAGACTATTCTTAATAATAGTCGATTGAAAAATAATTTTGAAGGAGGCCAATTTAGGAGGTTCGATTTAATTGGAGGATCTGGATATGGAGTTCAACCAAAATTAATAATAATTTTTAAATGATTTAAAGAAAACAATTGAATTATAGTACCTAGTACTTTTTAAAACTTTAGATAAATTTTGACCGCTTGACTCCTCTGCAGGAAACAAATACAGAGGCTGAAAGAGTCATTAATAAGAACTAGAAAGACAGAATGGTCTCTGGAAAAAACGCTTTCCTATACTATCTCTAGGTATAAGGGTTATATTATATATTATACAGCAATGACAATAATTGTAGAAACAGCGGTTCTCCATAATATGGCTATTGAAATGAATGAACCTTTAATGGTTTTGCACTCAATAATCGATTTATATTATTCATCTATTTTTACTAAATTCAATTCTTCTGTTGTAAAATTTGTACCCCTAACTCTTTTTCTATTTACTTCAACCATAACACTTATTTCAAGTTGAAATTCAGAAGAAAGCATAAACACTATTATAAAAATATAACACGAACATAAACATAATCCTACTTCAATTGAAAAAATCTCGAAACTATCATAGTCACTGATACCAACTTCTCTTGATAAACGTAAAATCACATTTCACTTAAAGGAACAGAACAGAAATGTTATGAAAATAATTCAACTTTAAGTTGAAGTGATAAAGTCACTTTAGCTAAAGTGAACTTTAAGCATTTGTTATGAAAACGGCTGTAATTGGTGTAATTTTTTTTTAGTTCTCGAGATCTATCCAACAGTCGGTTAATATGCATCACCCTGTACCTATGTAGTGAAATTTATAAATCAAAATAACAATAAAACCACTTGAAGTATTCGCTAGTAATTTATGTTCTATTGACAATGCAGTTTAAATTTATTAAGCTGGGCTATATAATCAAACAATAACTTTTTATTTGACTTGATTTATAAGTGTGCTTCTGCGTAATTGTCAGAACTTTCTCTAATAACTAAAAATAGCAACATAATATACATATGCTCATGTACCGAATAATCGATGCAAATGCAATAATTATTTCGTTTTAGTGATATGGCGCATTGTAAAAATATTTTTGAATCATTTAAATGTAAATTTCAAGGTTCTACGAAATTTTATTTTTGTAATTTTATTCAGCGAACATAAAATTTGTTACATATTCACTTATTTGAAAACAGTAAATACTAAATCACCAAATATAACTGAGGACGATAATCCTACTTAACATAAGTAAGTAATAATTGTTTATTGGGTATGGATGTATCTAAATATATTTTTATGAATTTAATACTTAATTTAATATTTTCTGACACTTAACATTTATAATGACATATCTCTAGTTGATTAGTTTATTGGCTTTACTACAACTACCATTTTTTTTCTTAAATATGTCAGCTGCAAAATCATAAATTATTTTGTTATATTTTTTTATAGATGCCTGAAGAAGAAGCATTTGCAGTTCTTGTTCGAATAATGGAAGATTATAAAATGCGCGACATGTTCAAACCTAGCATGGCCGAATTGGGACTATGCATGTACCAATTAGAAAATCTCGTTGCCGAATACCTACCAGATTTGAATCAACATTTCCAATCGCAAAATTTCCACACTTCCATGTACGCTTCCAGTTGGTTTCTTACTCTCTTCACAACCGCACTAACGTTACCTTTGGCGTGCAGAATTATTGATGTTTTTCTATCTGAAGGAATGGAGATTATTTTCAAAGTTGCTTTGGCCATGTTGACGTTGGGAAAAGAAGAACTTATGTCTTTGGACATGGAAGGAATGTTGAAGGTTTGTTAATTTTTACATCTTAGGTTAGGTTAGGTTTGCTGCGACTATTGACACATCAAATTGACACTAATGACAGTCGTATCTTCAGAACTATTTGGATAGATTTTAGATTTGTAATTTGTTTGTTTCGTATTGATTAAATGATCCTTTTTATTTATTTTATGAACAATAATATATACCTTTTAAAATACCTAAGCAATTAAAACAACGTCTACTAAATTAAAATTAAATAACTATCAAGAACCACGTGTTGTGCACCTCAGAGCGACTGTCAGATGACGTAACGTGGACTCGTCCTTTTAGGAAGGTCTAGGCCAGGTCATAGTATGTCTTTCCCTTCACACACACTGTGACTTATGAAGTTCAACAGGTTTACTATGCTTACATATTAGGAATAATAAATCTTGTCTGATATAATCCCATGGTTGGTGTTACCAATATGAAAGCGTATACAGTGGAATCTGTTTGATTGTTCTGAGTGTTTTTTTTATAACTTTACACTCTAGTTGTGTAGGAAAAATACACAATAGAATTTAGTTAGTGTAATACAAAGACTACTGCGATTGACAGGTAGAGTTTAGCACTGCATTGAATGATAGTCTCTTCTTGATGATTCTATTATTTTTGCTTACAATTGTATGCATAAATACAGTGTGCTATACTAAATTAATAGGTATACACAAACTACAAACCAAATTATAACTTATATCTTCCGTATGTTCCTTGTTAATTCCTTTTTGTTAATTTTGTCTAGTTGTCTAATTTTTTCGTAGTGTCAGAACTTAATTATTCTTGATAACGGTAGTTTGATTTCCCAAAAAAATTAATTAAAAAATGTATAACTTTTAAAGGCGCAACACAAACAATGCAAAATTTAATATTGACATTATTTACTACTGATATGATTTCACTGTAATGTACTTCGCAGTTGCTTAATATCAAGTGATAAGATATTTTACCGAGATAAGAATATTAACATTAACATTCATGGTATAATTGAGATGATACAAACTATATTAAATGTAAGTAAAAGTAATTAACCAGTGATGGGATATAAATTGAGACAGATTAAAAGCCGGTAGATTTTCTACTTTAAGCACATGGACTTTTCATTTGTTCAATGTAATACTGCAAATATCAAAAATTCTTCTCTCCTTTGTACTTTCATTATAAAACTAGATACCTAGACCAGTGCAATATTTAATATTTTGCCTTTTCTAAGCCTACTGCTTACCGATTTTTTTACAATACTTGTGATTATCCTGGATAGTTGATTGATTACTTGGGCACCGCCAGTTAGAGACTTCGAACTCTTGGCATCTCAGCCTCTAGGCTTTTTTTTCTCTTGGCTGTACCACTTATGTGAAGTGAAGAGACCAGTTCTAATCAGGCTTAGTCTTTTCACTAGATGCTTCTAGTCCTAAGAGTTGATATGAGCTCCCAGGACTAGAAGTGAGACCGTGCAACACAATCGACCCTGAGATAGTTAGTTTTCTATTGAACTTTATTCTTATATATTTTTATGAACTTTTTTCTTTACAGTATTTTCAAAAAGAGCTTCCAGCTCATGCAGAAGCTGATCCAGAGGCATTGATGCAAACTGCTTACGAAATGAAATATAACGCAAAAAAGATGAAGAAATTGGAAAAGGAATATATAATTATCAAAACTAAAGAACAAGAAGAAATGGCTGAATTGAAGGTAACAATCTGCTGCTTATTTTAATATTAATATCTTCCAATTTAGATGTATGGTTTATTAACGATAAAAAGACGAGCTACTTTTCTGCTTATCAGAAAAAATATAAATTTACCAGCCGTAAATACAATTGATATTTAATGGATAGGACAATTTACAGTCTACAGGTTGGCAAAACTTCAAGACGGTGTGAGATCAATAGAATGAAATTCTTCAGTTTAATTTGACATTTATTGACTTTAATATCAAAATAAATTCCCACCTGCAGCTCCCCTACATTTTATGTAGTTGTGTTTTTGGTTCCTGTTTCCTGACGGCAGCTTCTTCCCTTCGCCTCCCCATCATTCGTTTTCTCTTATTAGATTTCTCCAGGTTCATGCATTATGAAGCACAGGCCAATAAAAAAGGAAACTGCCAGATTGACATTTCTTGTTCTAGAGAAAAAACTACAGTTTGGCAACGTCACAAGATTTTGTTTTGTGGCATCCTCTTCTTATCGTAAATAAACGATAGGTCTAGTTAAAGATGAAAGTATTTCCTGAATTTTTTTGGATGCTACTCCACTACCTTTATTGAAGTATTCTTAAGATATTTGCACTATGTTGTCAAATTTGTTTTTTCCAAATTCAAATGTTGAGCACAAGTAAGAACTCTTCATAAAGCAGTGTGTATACTTTGGCGAGTTTATCTGAAGCCGTGAAAGGAATGCAGTCGAAATCATTCGATATTACCACGTTTAACTATGAAAAAGCTAAAGTGCCAAGTATGAAGTGATAATAATTAGAAAAGGGACTTTTCATTATTAACAATATGATTAAACGTTAACTCTTTAATGTGCTTATTTCCTTGTATTTTGTCTACTAACATTATTTTTCCAATTCATAAATATTAAAAGATGAACACTTTTCAAAATTTGCTATGGGCTTCTCCAAGCTCTGGCAGCGTTGTGCGAAAACCATAATGACCACACCCTCCGAACTACATAATTGGTGATTTTTATCGAAGGGCCTGACCAACTGACTTATTATTGGCAAGCGCGTGCGTGTGTTCTTCTCTCTCACTTCGTCAATTGATTGATATTGATTTATCCAGTGGCGTTGATTGTCAGTGACATTTGTATTTTCAGCTTTACTTGGTAAAATAGGTACCGTACACCATTTGCACGTTTATGTCAGATAGGCGCCATGTTTCCTCGTCCTTACCGATGCCCTGTAGTTTCAGATAAACTTGCCAAACTATAGTTTTTCATAGACCTACTATGTTATGATATAATTAATTTTCGGTACTTCTATATAAATTAATTGTCAAAAAAGTTTATTAAAAAATAAATATGATCCAATATTTACAGAGATTACGTCAAGAAAACAAACAACTGAAACACCGTTGCGAAATGTTGGAAGAAGAAAGTAAAGCACTAGCCGATAGACTGGTAAGAGGCCAAGTAAGCCGAGCCGAAGAAGAAGAAACCACCTTTGTGGTTCAAAGAGAACTTGACGCTTTGCGACACACTCATTTGGAAACGACTCATCATCTTGCGTTAGCCAATGAAAGAATTAGAGCGTTGTCGTTAATGATGGAGGAAACTGTAAGTAAAAAGGTTAAATTTAAACTTGTCTAACTATACTTTTTTGCAGCATACTTCACGTCAATCTTCTATGGAGGAGATCACACTGAAACAAGAACAGCTTCTTCAACGTGAAGAGATGATAGAATGTCTCCAAGAGGAATTGGTGAAAGTTAGGTTAAGGGAAGCAGAAAACGATGCCGTTATTCGCGATCTTCGTTCCAGAATTCACGAATTAGAAGAGGACAAGAAAACTTTAAGAGAAACCACTCCCGATAATAACGTGGCGCATCTACAGGAAGAATTAATTGCTGTGAAATTAAGGGAAGCCGAAGCCAACCTTTCGTTGAAAGATGTGAGACATCGGGTTTCTGAATTGAGTGATCAGTGGCAAAAACATTTGCAGGTAAGTCATTTTCAACATTCTTTTCAATTAATATTAAATGATCTTGTTGGTGTGAATTTATTTCTTTGAAATTTCTTTATAGGATCACAAACAGGATCCTCCGCCACCACCAGATCCTTTAAGCACACCTAAAAAACTTCTATTTGGCAAATTAGGACATAATGAAACGCAAAAATTAGAAGAAGAATTGATGACGACCAAAATTAGAGAAATGGAAACGTTGACCGAAGTAAAAGAACTTCGCTTAAAGGTATGACATTCACTGGGACTTAAAAGTTCTACTGTACCCCCTTTCTTCTACTTAGTTCCTGATGAAAGTCTCTGTAGTCTCTAGTAGCTCCGTTTAGTCCTATTTCCTTGAGGAATTTTAGGATATCTGTAGGCTTCAACTCGGGTAACTGTACCTCTTCTATCCAATAATCTTCTAGCTGTTATGCTCTAGGATACCGCATTGCTGAGCAGATCGCAAGTATGTGGATGAGGTTTCTTTTTCCATGCCAAAGAATCTACAGTCTTCTTCCTTCACTATTTTGAACTTTCTCAGGTGCCTGTTCAGGCAGCAATGTCCCGTTAGGATCCCTGTTGAAACTCGTAGTGCAGTTTTAATTTGACTTATGCATTCATTTGGTCTCAACGGGTTGTAGTCACCCATCAGAATTTTTGACTGTCTAAGCCCTACTAGATATTTCCAATGATCAGCTCTTCTCTTTTCATCGGCTTTGCCCATTTCTTCCAATATTACATTGGAGCTGATACCGCAAAAGGTTTCCGGCCCCCAAAAAAGGTTATTTCAGTTTCCCTCTTTGCTAGTCCATCTGCTATTTCATTCCCTTCTATTCCAGTGTATCCTTAAATCCACAGTAAGGTGACTATATTGTTCTCGCCTAGTTCATTGAGTAGCAACACCATTTTGGAACTGATTACACAAGAGCTCAGTGCTTTGATGGCAGCTTGACTTTTGTGATAATCTTTTGCCTTCTATATACTTTTGTTTCCCAAGCTTCCAGAGTACTTGGTTTCTGGCCCATACACTTCTATCCCTGTTCCTTCTATTGCTTTTGAACCGTCTGTGTACCATTGAATGGCATTATTTCCAAGTTTGGTAATGCTATTTGGATCCCATTCCTTCTTGTTGCTTAAAGGTAAGATTATAAATATGTCCTTCAATTTTCTCCGCCAGATTTCGTTTTTGTACCATTCGTAAATATACATCACAAACGCCATCTACGCCTTGTTATGCCATCTACTGAATTTCACTTTTTCGTTCAACTAGGATCGTATAAATAGTTGAAACTACCTATACCTTGTTTTTAAACAAGGAGGAGCATTTAAAGAAACCTCAATTACACCACTAAAAGTTACTAGATTAAGAGGGTGTTCCGAAAAAGTCTTGCTCAGACTTTTCGAACTAATTGACAATTATGTGACATATGTATTATATTGCTCGCAGTCGTGTCCAATGAGAGATCAATGCCAGTCTTCATTGGCCACAGGCCATGGCGAAAGTTGTAATCAAATGTCTCATTATTGTGAACAAAATTTAAGGTTATCATAAGTAATTCATGTCAAATTGGATGATATAAATATGTACAAAAAAGGTACCTACTGTATGTTTAAATTATTCTCTATTCACATTTGAGCGCGAACTAGAAATTAACAGAAGTTTTGATATCGAAAAATACCATAATAATGTACTGTAATGTAAGTAAAACTTGATGTAGAAATATTTACAATCATTAGATTTTACTTGGAAATTTATATTATTAACAAGAAAAAACAAGCATAGATTTTGTTTATCAAACTGAATAAATAATAAAAAAAGCACTTAACTTGGTTGGAATATAATACTTAGTTGAAACTAAAACAACAAACGTGAAAAAGATGTTACCTAATAAAGATTGAGGTTATAATATTTTCATATAAACACAAAACTGACAAATATCGTTGTCAGTTGTATCAAAAAAGCTATGTGAAACGGGCGGCAATTTAACCAACCACTAGGCTGCAGAAATGCCAACTTAAATTCAAATCGCTCCTATCAGTTTAAAAACAAGGTATACTCCCCATGACCCTCGCGGGAGAGAATAGTCTATATGTCAGCCAAGACCATTCTCCGCTTGTTATACTCTGTTATTATTTCGATGCGAACATAATATTTTGTTTTTATAAATTTGTAGGTGATGGAATTGGAAACACAAGTTCAAGTGAGCACCAATCAATTACGAAGACAGGACGATGAAATTAAAAAGCAGATAGAACTATTAGAAGGTGCCGAAGCAAAAAATAAAGAAGCTGCGGCTCGTCTTTTGGAAGAACAACGACGATACTCCGACCTTGAAAGCCAGATGAAAGACGAATTGATGAGAGCGAAAATAAGCGATGCCGAAAAAACACAAGCTGTTGCAACGTTGATGCAACAAATTGGACAACTTGAACTTAAAGTAAGTGAATTCTGCATGAGGCTATTACTTTCATTTCTTAAAAATATATGTCTAAACCAACTAGGGCTGGTTTTACAATATTGGTATAAACTAAGAGTAATTCTTTTTTCTTATTTATTATTTTATTTCGAAATAAAAAATAAAAAACATTATTGTGGTTTGATTCCGAAAAGAATAAGAAAAAAGAATAAGTAATGCCACAAGGAACTTACAGAAGATATTTAAACTAAGAGTAAGCCTACTCTCGGTATAAGATGTATTCTAGCGTTTTACAAAGCAGGTATAAGTTTAACCATGGAATAGGATATTCGGAAAGTCTAGAATAAGCTATACCGTCGCTGAACAGACAGATATGTCGGTTACTCTACGAATAACCTCAAAAAGTGACATAAACGCAGGTTGTTTACACTAGTTTAACATTTGGATTTGAAGGCATGAACTTTTATTTTTATTTGTAGTGAAAATACCTATAAATTATCTCTAATAAAGCAAAAAACGAACGCGTTGTAGCTAACTAGTAGATATGTCTTCCCTGATTTGCTCTTTCTAACCTAAATCTGGCCAAAAACTCATCATCTAAGGTTTCGAAGTAATTGATCCTACAATAACGAATTATTAAAAAATTGATAATTTAAAAAGAATTCAAGTAGTTATCTTTCACGTCTAGTTTTTGGTTTCCTTCTTAGCGGAACCATATCTTCTGCATCGGAAGATTCAAATATTGGAAGATCATATAAATCCATTTTAAACTAATAAATAGACTCTCTTACGACAGCAAAGTATCAATAATAAAAAATCAGCTGAAATCCAATAACAACACTTTTCAAGTTTTAAGGTTAACGAAGAAAAACATCACATATGACAGGACTGACAGGATATATCAATTTATATGAACTACTTTCACGTTACTCCTAGAATTGCTATACCGGTGAAAAAAAAGCATCGTAAAACCAACTAGTTTTATACTAGGTATAAACTCTGGTATATCTTTATTCCCAGAATAACTATACTGTTATTATTTATACCTAGTATAAATCTATCTTGTAAAACCGGCCCTAAGTGTATAATTCTTTGTACGTACCAGATTTTTAGTGAGATGACTCTTTAGCTGGAAACATTTGTCAACATTGTCTACTATTGTGTAGCAATTTTATTACTATTATTGTATTCCTGTGATTGATTTTTTTACGTTGTCTGTGTTTTGTAGAGTCAGGAAATAGCTACAGAAGGAGAACTGAGAATCCATTCTGTCGACGCCAGTGATAAAGTTAGAGAACTTCAAGATAAAGTAGCAGACTTACAAGCAGAGGTAAATATTTCAAATTTTATTGCTTAGTGTAACAATATAATGCTAAAAGATATTGATATTCACATGTGTTATAAAGCACACGCTTTGCTTATTTTTTGTAAATAATAAGATTGTTGGCAGAAATGAACAAAACATTAATTCGGTATGAGTTAATTAACTGGCAGTGACGCACCAATGCTGGATAACCTGTACGTCAAACAACAACCAATTAGAACGTTTACATGACACACAATGTGGTGTCAACTGTTAAAGTGGGTATATGTCAAAGGTTAGATTCGTGGAGATTATATAAGTAGATCAAACTGGCTCGCTTTGCTACGCAGTTAGAATAGAGTCGAAAATAAAGTGATGGATGTAAAGAAATATTTGATTTGTTTGAGTTTCAATCAACATAATCTAATTTTCTTTGTTAATAGGGAACGTGAGCAAAAATTTCTGAAAGCTTGAACAAAAAATAAATATATGAGCGTATAGAGGATTTTTTTTTGGACACAAATCGAAGACAAGGATTTTTACTCACCCCAACGTACAACCTTCGTCTACATAGCTTCCTCCGAAACCGTATGATTTAAAAATAAAAAAAGTTGCAGGTGAATTCATACGACCTTTTCGGCTGACGAAAAAAAATACGCCCCCCCTACCGCGCCCGTCCGTTCAGCGGTAGAAGGAACGGTGGAAATGAACTTTTTTATTATTTGAGCTATCGAAATGAAACAAAAACCATTCGATTCACAAAAATCGTACGAGTCTATAGATAGCATAAAAAGGGGGGTCAACCTGAAAAAATATACAGGTTTGCTCAAAAATAAGTGGGAGTCGAAAAAAAATTTTCGAAGAAAATTTTTTTGAGTTGCCCACCTAAAGGGGGGTATCGAACTCTATATGTCCAAAAATTTTCCCCCCCCTGCGAAATTTTTTTTGGGGTTCAAGACCCGCCAGGATATCAACTCGGAACAAAAATATTTTGGGAATCTTCCTCATTTGGGGCGCCTATAATGCAAAAATTTTTTTTTGACAATTGACCCCCCCCCCAAAATCGCACCACGTATGACCCCGAATTGATAGTGGAAGCTTCGTATGGTGTTTTTAGGTATCAGTCGGTATGGCATATAGCTACATTAGTGAAATTTTTGACCTAACCTCAAAATTTGGCGCCACTTGTGACGCCCTCTATATTAACATTTAATTTTTTCTAATAATGGATTCCGATAGAGTCGAACATGGAAATTTTCATGGGCATAATGAAAATTTTCAAAAAAAATATTTAAATATTTTTTCCAAGGTTTTTGGACTTTTTTTAGAATTTTTATCATGACCCCCCCATGTTTTATATAGTTAATAGAAAGGTCTTGGGGAGTTCTTCAAAAAAGGATTCGGCTATTTTCTACCTATTTTCATAAATAAAGAAGTTGCCTTTATATTTTCGAGTATAATTCCAATGTCAACAATCTATTGGATTATGGAATGCTGATACGAATCTGTCTAATTATATTTTAAATCTTTTTTTTAATTGATTTTTGTTATGTATGCAAATCGCGCGTTTCAATTGAGTGTGTCCCTCTTTTTGGCGCTTACCCGCATCACTTTACCTCAGATCACATTGACTGAAGTGAGCCTAAGTCTACGTTAGTTTATTCTTTGTGAGTTCGAACGTTAATACGACGCTGTTGACTTGAGGTTAACGTTTTATTGACAGCCATCTACACATTATAAAACAGGCACTTATAACAGCAGAAAAAGTGTTTCTATAAGTGATGGTTATAAATAGAGGGTTTTAAATTTTAATTCATAAACATTATTTCAGAAATGTTTATAAAATCTTTTGGGGTGAATACCCAGCAGATTGTCCTTTTTTATGTTAAAAGCTAAAACAGTAGATCTATAATCGGAGTACTAAGTTGTTGATCATCTGCCAACAATGATGTTTTAAAAAATAACCAACGTTTTTGCGCAAAATATGCTAATCAAAGTTTACTTAGTTTCCCACGCCAATCACAAGCCCGGACACAGAGCCTTGGAGATGGCTCGAGTAAGTCTACAACTGTTTTGATTTTTTGGTGTACACAATTAAACTTATTATTAATTTGAAAAATATAACAAATATTATTTTCATAAACTAAATGATTACCTTATCTGGAAGGTGAGATGGACAAAATTAGTATTTTTTTCTTGTGTTGAATGTATTTGTTAAAATTTTATTGTATTTAAAAAACGCTGGTTAGGTGCATAAGTTTAATAGTGTACAATTCATTTAACATTCAAGTCATTATGCTCTTCTTGTATTTTTGGTACTATTATTAGTATTTGGTGCATTGATTTCAATTTACGTAAATTTGAGAAAGCTACAATTTTTATTCTAAATACCTACTCGCTATCCACTTTACTTTTTAGAAAATAAATGACAATTCCTACCTTGTGTAATCAAATTAAACCCCAAATTAATACATCTAACCATATGAACAAATATATATTATCTGGAGAATTCGTTCAATATTTTATCTACTTTTTATATTTGATCCTGTATACCTCTGTTTTTTACTTTTGATCCTCTTTTGCTATCAAGTGTGTGTTCTTAAAAACTACCAATCTTTTTAGTCAATAAACTTACATCTTTCTCTGCGGTCACAAATGATGTTTACAAAAGCCTGACGTCACGCGGTGTTTGAATTAAGATGGTGGGTGGATATTTTTACTAAAATATAATCGCACAGGTAATGTACAAATAAGGGATATCTGTAGAATCACTTAAGGTATGCTTTGTAACTATTTCAAATCATTATTTGTGTGATCCAGCCGCTAGCTGTTATCATGCCAAATTTTATTCAGAATTATTTTCATTTTTCATTTTAATTCAGTTTATTAAAATGTAGGAGATGACCGAATCTTGAACAAAATATTTAATTTTCCTCAAATTAACGTAAAATGAAATGTTATTTTTTGGAGTGAATAGGTTTTAAAAATATTTTAAATTATTATTTTTTCTCTTATTTTTTGGGAATGAAACCACAATAATGTTTTTTATTTTTTTATTTCGACGTTTCGGTAGCGTTCCAGCTACCTTTGTCAAGATTAAATAATGATGAAATAATTTTTGGTCCCTATCTGACACAACGAAAAAAATATGACAACTAGACAATCAATAATATTTTAAAGTTTAAGACTACAAAACTTTGTTGTCAAATTTTATTAAGGTCCATTCATAGTAGATCATATCTCTGGTAAAATGTGAAATAAATATTTTATTTTATGACATTCCAAAGCTATGAACTACTAGAAATGAAATCCAGTGAAGTGCACGTTCCAGGAACGGTTTTTTATTGGCATAGCGCTTTTTTTCGCTTATTTTGGAAATGTCAATAAAACGCGTTTGTTGTTACTTTTTTGTGTATGATTATTTTTGTTTTCAAAATATGTTTGACTCAGTTTGGTGATTTTGTGTATTGAAGTGTGTATCGATTAACAAAAAAGTAACAACAAACGCGGTTTATTAACAACATTTCCAAAATAAGCGAAAAAAAGCGCTATCCCAATAAAAAACCGTTCCTGGAATGTGCACTTCACTGGATTTCATTTCTAGAAGACTATCATATCTTTGGAATGTCATAAAATAAAATATTTATTTCACATTTTACCAGAGATATGATCTACTATGAATGGACCTTAATAAAATTTGACAACAAAGTTTTGTAGTCTTAAACTTCAAAATATTATTGATTGTCTAGTTGTCATATTTTTTTCGTTGTGTCAGATAGGGACCAAAAATTATTTCATTATTATTTAATCTTGACAAAGGTAGCTGGAACGCTACCGAAACGTCGAAATAAAAAAAATTATTGTGGTTTCATTCCCAAAAAATAAGAGAAAAAATAATAAATAATGCCACAAGGAACTTACAAAAGATATTTTATATTATACTCTACGGATGCATGGTACTTTGAATCAACGAGAAGTAGAATAGTGAATGTTACTGAGAAAGCAAGCTTTTGTATCACCTCATGTTTTATTTTTCAATAAAATGTAATAAGCATGGATTTTAAGAAATTGAATAGAAAGTGTTTAATGTTGTAATCAATGTATATTTTTAATATTATTGTTTGTGAAGTAGAAACTATAAATTTAGAACTTTTACTATCTGCCACTTGAAAGTTTCACAATCTAAAATAATTATCTTCAACAACTTCTAACACCCCTCCCCCAACTCTCCATAGTTTTTTATTCTGTAGTCTAATAAATATACCTCATTAAGATTGAGTATTTTTTTAAAAAGTTGTGATTAGAAAGTGACACTAAACGTTTTATTTAATTTAACCTGTCATTCTAGCAATTGTCAGAATATCAATAGACCTATCCAAGATGCTGTCAAATGATTTTCAAGATGGCCGCTGGTAGACACACAAATCATTTGTTATGATATTATTGTATGTGAAAACTGTTTAGTCCGGTCAATTTACTCGTCTTCTGTGGTCTTCTTTAATCTAAAGGTTCAGTTCTTTATTGTATTGTGATCAATTATAAATAATTCAGTGTGAAACTAGAAAATATGCCTACTACTTGTTGTGTGGTTTATTGTGGAAGACGAGGAGATCGTGATAATGTTAGATTTTATCGAATACCTAGTGAATTACACTATCCACACAAACCTGAATGGAATGAACTATCAAAGATCAGAAGAAAAAGGTGGAAAGTCGACTTCTTGAGTTTCTTCAATAGGAGCAGGGTTATTCATGAGTGTGTAAGGATCAATACCCTGAATAACTCTTATCTTTTCCTTGTATCTTATGGCAATTTCTTTACAGTCACTCTCTAACGTCAATAGATAATCACTTTTATTGGAACAAGCCATTATTTAAACTTTAAACACGTATAATAGAAAAAAACTATTAATACAACTATGCACCTATGCAAAACGCAGGTAAATGATCTTTTGTGTGTCTACCAACGGCCATTTTGTATGTCAGATGGTCACGTGTTCTGGATAGCCTTATACAACGGTATAGGATGGGATTTTAAATATCTCCGTACAAAAACAATGTCAAATACCTTAACGCTTAATGCTTTTGGAGATCTCTATGTCTAAACAACGATCTGAATAGCATTTGCATCTGATGCGATAAAATCATCTTGCGACACCCTCTCTGGCAAGGTTTCATTGTCAATTATACCAGAATGACCAGGAAACCAGACCAGAGACTTTTCGTTGAGTCTTCCTATTGAGAAGAGTCCGTTTTGACAGTATGATACCTACACGGAAAGAGCTAAGTGCATTTGCATAGGATGTCCTCTTCTAGGTGACAGAATCTGACATGACTGTAAGCTCACCTGTTAACTTAACTACTACGGCTTCGACAGTTTTTTTTAATTTTGCTTACTAAGTCTGCCGTAAATGTTGGCGAATTTCCTCTAATAAACTGTTTAGCTGGTCTTTGTCCTGAAAGGATTACCCATCATTGTCAGAATTTCTGTGCCACCTACATCATTGTCGCCATATCTATAACCGACTTTGCGACGCTTCAGAATTGTTTCGGTCCAATGAATGGCATTGAGGAGCTTTGTCTGGCCGTTTTATTCACCAGATTATTGCTCAAATGACTCTGGTGCCCTGGTACCCAGGCTACCATAACCTTGCAATGGTCTCCATCAAGTGCGCTTAAGGCACCTTTGCAATCCCATACTAGCTCTCTATTTGAAATAAGGAATTAGTATTCCCCATAATTCTGTGATTTGGATATATTTGCAATATCAGCAAGAAATACATCTTTAATACAAATACACAGTTGAAGTTAATTAGCAGCATTTTAAAATTTGTGGTTAATGACAATTATTTTTGTTGTAGCAGCGTGCAATTTTGGCAGCATCATAGTTTGCGAAATTTGCTCCCGTATATGTAGATGTCTAATCAGATTTTGTAATATTTTAGGTCATAAGGCTGGAGAGAAGTAAAGGGGGCTTTATCAGTGGTCGTTTGTCGGGAAATAGATCGTCATCGATAGACAGCACGGATGAGGACTCCAGATTAGTTCTAGATGATTCCACGTTGAGATTTACAATTGTAGATTCACCTACATCAAATATCGAACCAAATTTTAGCGAATTAACAAAATCTACAATCAAGAACAACAAATCAGAAGTAGAACCTAACGCAAAAGCGCACACAAAAGTAGATGTATATATTAGTGAAAGTAAAGTGCCAGAAGTCTGATAATTCGATTGACTGTGGGTTTTTTTCTCATAAAAACTTTAATTACTAGACTATAAGCGATACGTTAGCATATTATGACGAATACTGTGATTATTTTGCTAATTATAATGTTAATCGAGGTTAGGTGCTAAACGTAATTATTATATATTTCCAAGATTTCCCATAAGATGACAATTTAAACGCTAAAAAAAACAAAAATAAATAGAATTTATTTAATTCTTATGAAATGTTAATGCATATTATTGATTATAATGTATCGCTATTATAGTTACAGTAAATGAAGGAAAATCAATGTCGTTGAATCGAAAAAATATCGATAAGAAGAATAATTGGAATTTTGTCATTGAAGTTTAGGATGGTGAAATATTTCATTGCATTTAGGGCGGGCATGCCGCAACGTCTGCAGCTGAGATCGGTATGTCCCACCCACACTAATCTTACTTTAAAGTGGTCTGCCAGTTCATTTTCTTCTTTTTGACATTCTTCTACCAGTCTAGATGTTACATTGCGGCTATTTAAAGCTGCAAGGGCTGCCTAGCTGACAGTTAATATGTTTATTCTATGAGTATCATGCCTATGTTTGTTTAGCTGAGGGCTGCGTAGATGGCAGATTTAACCGGGCATTGATAAAACAGTCCTTACACGCATTTGCTGGCGAATGATTTGGTCTTTTTTGAATTAGTGACATTGTAGTGAATTTTTCATTGAATATAATTTCTATTTTGACATAACATTTCATAAATTAATATATATCTAAAACGTGCAGGGTTTATTATTATTAATTGAAATGTGACCAAGAAAAACTATTTTTTGGATGTATCGATTTTTTTGGAAACTTATAAAAAAAGTTTCTTAAAGTAAACTAATTTCACATACACTGTGAGCCAAATTAAGCTGGATCATAGTTTGTACACTAATAACATTTTTGTTTGTTAATAGATTCGGATATAATATTACATAATATGTTTTTGTTATCACTTGAAAAATTGGGAGATTTTTGTAAGCCAAAATATATATTTGTATGGTTTCCCTGTCTCAAAAATAATATTAATGAGTGTAATTGGTAAAATACGAAGTGATTCAGTAATGTAACAGGTTTTCTTGGTGTCAATAATCAAAGGTACATCCAATATACAATTTATAAGGATGCAAATGCAGCTAATTATATTTCTTTGATTCCTTGGAAACTATTTGAAATTTGTATTTGACACTCCTGTTTGTATTTATACACAAGACCGAGAACGACCTTGAGCATCAATTTTTGCCAAAAATGAATGCTCAAGGCCGTGATAAAAGTCTTGTGTATAATTACGGGCATTAATACTTAGTTTAATTTAAATAGCGAATATTTACGCACACAGATTTTTTCTTCAGGATGTACCACATTAGTAAAAAAATATTGGATGTTAGTATTACACTTAGAGAATTGACGATGTTATAGGTTCACCAGTTGGTAGTGTGCATTTAGAATTTGATATTAAAAATAGGCTTGAAAATTTTGCAATTGTAAAATATAATGATGTGAAATTTTTAACGACCTAAATATTATTGAGAAGGGTGATTAGTTCTTAGGTAACGAATAGTGTGATTAAAATATAAATTATATGGTTTCTAAAACTTAGTAAAAAAATAAAATTATACCATACAAGATGTTTCAGTAGAAATTTTGGCAGGCAATTAAATTTTTTAAATTTTAAAACCAACTTAATAAGTAGATGATCAAAGCGGATTGTAAATCAACATGGGCGTCCTGCGTTTGATTTACAATCCGCTTTGTTTAGGGGGCTACGTACATTTTTCACTAATGATCAATATATATTATTAACAACAATTATTCAAGAGGCGTGGCTTTGATAATTATTCACGGAACGTGTCTCTAATCATTGGTCATTACACACAAATTACAAGTTAGCCAAAGATATTCGAATAATATGTAGGACACGCAGAAAAATTACATCGCCAATTGAGTTGTTTTTTGAAAACATTTATATGGCTTCTACGGAAACAACTTGTATTTATATGTTCTCAATGTTATTTTGCTGGTTCCTGTAGATTTTTTTTAGGATTATTTGTATTAACTTTGAAAAAACAACCAGTAGCTAGCTTATATTTTAGAAATGCTTCGTCTTAATATTCTAAATTATTTTATCGGTGAAAAGTGTGGTAAATAATTACCAGACCAATGACTATATTTTACAAATTATGCTGGTAGATTTAATTAACGAAGGCGCATCTTTATTATGTCAAGTATATTCTTGTTCAATTATCATCAATCAAAACATAGAACTTTGTAGAAGAAAGATACTGGATAATGTGGCTTCTGTGATTAAATTTACTAACTTTAGTATAAAAAATGGGAATTTCTATTTCTGGTAATACTTCTTGAAAGTACAATTGATTTTTCATGAAATAAGTTCATATACTTGGTACCATATCCATCTGGGCGAAAGGGACAAAACCCCCAACTTTGAAATCCATATTAATCGACCTGGTACCACGAGGGCATAGCTGCAGAAAGGCTGCGATCAATCAGAGTGTATATATTTTGTGCAATGTCAATTGCATAACTTCACATATATACAGCCTTTAACCTTCTATTCGATAACATTGAATAAGAACAGTGTAGCGCAGTGGAAGCGTGCCGAGCCCATAGTCCAGAGGTCCGAGGACCGAACAGCCGCCCTACCAAGAATTTTTTTATTGTTTTATTTTTCCTATTTTCTGGTATAGTTATAGACAGTTACGCGATGTTGATATACTGTATACCTTCTTCAACCGTTTTCCTTTCCCTTCTTCATAAAACTCAATCATTTTCCTTGACCTCGATAAATCTTAACCATTTTC
Source organism: Galerucella calmariensis (assembly GCA_910591675.1). Taxonomy (NCBI): domain Eukaryota; kingdom Metazoa; phylum Arthropoda; class Insecta; order Coleoptera; family Chrysomelidae; genus Galerucella; species Galerucella calmariensis. The sequence continues at coordinate 44,743 of CAJUYG010001474.1, forward strand.
CTTCCCCATCTTGAAAAAATATCAAATAAGTGATATTCCTTTCCCTTAGCATGATTTATTGTTTTTGAATAATTCAAATCACATATATAATCTAAATTCTTCTTCCATTGGTGGCAGCCCTTCAGCCATCTAGGCACATGTCCACTCCAGTTACCACTGAAGGTTTTAAATGGATCAACCATAGGCTTCACTAGTAAGAGGTACATGTGTTTCGAATTTTCAATTTTGCATCACTAATGGTGGTTCTTGGAAAAACACAGAAAATAATTGACCCACTTGCTCTGAAAACTTCGTAGGAGATCAGTGGCTCACGAAATTCGCTCTCACGTCCTACTTAGAGCAACCAAGAAGCGTCACTTATTCAGTGTCCTAGAAACGTACTTACAAGATACATATATACATTGATATGTCTCATTTTTACATAAGGATAAGTGATTTTGATTTGACATTCACGCACCAAAATTCACTAATAGGAAACTGACACGTGTAGCAAGTGGGTTGTCTACTTTTCCATTGCAACTACATTGAAATGTCTGTCACTACAAAACAATAATTTATTTTATAGTTGTATTACTGGATAATTGACATTTCCCGAATTATAATATTTGTAATATCAATGTTAAGTGCCAACTATACACTTTTTAAATGTCAAACTTTTATATAAACAGAAATCCAACCGTTATATTTGACGTTAATTTCAGCGTGCAATAAAATATAGAAGCGTAGTCATTTTGTGATTAGCCGGATTTGAAATAGAATAATTTTCATCATGCTTCACTAAAGTACTATTTTAGATTATTTTTTTTGTATTTTTTTAAAAGAGTGATATCTAGTTTTCTGCTATACTTTTTATAGTCCAGTCAGTATATACATTTGGAAATGTAAATAAACCCAGAAGACCACATTTTGGATATTAATGTAGGGAGGGGGTCAGAAAAGTTCAACAAATTGTCGGTCAAAATTTCCTTGTGCATTTTCTACCACACAAAAAGGGAAAATTTAGTTTTTTTTATAACTGTCCACGATTGAGTCACGAAAATGAAAAAGAACGGCGTAACGCAGTATAAGCGTACTAGACCCATAACCCAAAGGCATGTGAAGCGAATAGCCGCTATGCAAGAATTTTTATATTTTTTTTCTTGTTTTCTTTTTCTTGTTATTTTATATTGTTATAGACACTTACACTTTAATCTGTGTCAGTTAGTGGGGAAGCAATCTTGATATACTGTAAACCATCTACAATCATTTTTCTTGCCTTCTCTATAAATCTCAATCATATCAATTGCCCTTCTAGATAAATCTCAATAATTTTCCTTATCCATCTCGACAAATCTCAATCATTTTTCTTTCCCTTCTCGAAAAGTGGTAGATGTTCCGACTGGTACATGAAAAAAAGGTCAAAAAAAAATTAAGCTTTTCTAGCCCCCCTCCCCCCATCCAAAATTTGGGTTACTCGGTTCATTTGCATTTTTAACCTGTTTTTCCCGACGTGTAACGACTGGACTATTAATACGTTTATACATTCCTTATTCATTTTCTATAGTACAGGGTGATGAAATTTCAATAGGTATAGTATTAGGTGTTCTAAAAATTTTACTGTGAGCTAACAAAACAATGTTATTTTCATTATGTGTGTGTCACATTTTAACAATGGAGTTAAGATTAAAGCACCCTTAGACACACATTTTCTAATGGTTAGCATTAGATCGAGTTTGATCTATTGGTTGTCTTAAAGTTAGTCTTCAATTGACATTAGACATTATTTCGCTTTTTGGTGTTTTTATGAAAACCAATCGGTCAAATTTGTTCTAATGGTAACCACAGATTGAACAAGTGGCCCTTAATGATTCCAAAAAAAATGTGAATTGAGGAAGTATTTTAACAGAAGATGGAAAAATAGACGCAGAACTTAATAACAGAGCAAATAAATCAACAAGATTATATTATTCCTCAAATCGAACATTACTAAGCCATAAATACATTGATATGAATACAAAGATGGAAATATACAACAAAATTACAGTACCAACTATAACTTATGCCAGTGAGAACTGGGTACTGCAGAAAAAGCATGAAACAAAAATAAATGCAATGGAAATGAAATATTTAAGGAGAATAGCAGGAAAAACGAAATGGGACAAAGTAAGGAACGAAGAAATCAGAAGCATAACTAATCAAGACCCAATAAAATCAAATATAAAAAAGAAACAATTGAACTGGTTTGAATATCAAGAAAAAGACAAAGAGGAAGACCCAGGAGGAAATGGATAGACCAGATTGAAGAAATTGGAAAGAACAAAGGAAAGGCATTAGGAGAGATGAAGGCATTAGCCAGGGACAGAAAAGAATGGAAAACATGGGTTCAGGAAGAACTCCAATCCGACGCCTGAGAAGGCATAAGGATAAGAGAAAGATGAAAAAAAAAGTCGTTTAAAGACTAACCTTAAAGCTTCACCAATCGGTCAAATTTGTTCTAATGGTAACCACAGATTGAACAAGTGGCCCTCAATGATTCCAAAAAAAATGTGAATTGAATCACTATTGAATTAGACAGTTTTATAGTAAGATTTTTAGAATACTTTATGTACAGTGAGCGTCTTATAAAACTGGTACAACTATAATAATTGATAATAGCGTTTTTCTAACTGTGTAAATGGATCTTATAAAATGTGTCAATGCTAAACTAGCTTTTATGTTATAATTTCTAGGGCAGTGATGCCAGCTCAACGAAAAGTAATGATAAAATTAAATTTTGTAAAGCAATTAAACGAGGTGGAAAAATAAAGATGTATTAAAACCTTTATACAAAAAAAGTGACTACATTGTTATGGTTGGACAAGAATCAAACTGTCATTAGAAAAATAGGAAAGGAAAACACAATTTAAGGCAAATATTGACCTACCGCATTAACTTCATTAAGTTTGTATTTTCTGGCGGCAGCATAATTTTTTGAATCAGTTTTTCTAATTTTTCTTAATGCGGTTGTTTCTGAAGCATTGAAGTTTACTACAACTTTTGCAAGTCTTGCCGTATTAAAGGGATTTTCCTTCAAGTAATCAGTTCACGCTTCGTCTTGCTCAGCTGTAGTTATAACTAGTCTCCTAGTTACTATTTTTCTGATAACAGTTTGATCGTTATCAAACCTTTTTTTAATGTTTTGAATTGACTCTTGGGACAGTCGTCTAATAGACCACTTAGTCACTTAAATGGGCTGGCATCGTGGATGATCCGCTTTGACAAATTTGACACATGTGACCAATTGCCACTTTGATTAGTAAGTTCGGCTGACATTGGGAAAAAAGTGTATCAGTTTTATATGACGCTTCGTGTACCTTATATATTTTAAACGTGCAATTTTTATTTAAACTGTTTTACAGACAGTAACATTTAGATTTTTGTCGGAGGTTATTATAGTAGATACTAAGAGTTGTCAGTGACTCAAATAAACCTTCCCAACCTTAGTGAATCTCTTGCTAACTAAATACAATAATATTGATTATCCCAATTCGGGAAACACCTTTATAATGCAGCCTTAGATTAGATTTGATGAGATGGCTAATCGGCCTATTTCATGGTCGTTTCATCCGCCAATTCGTTCCTCGTGCCCTGGTACCCAGGCTACCATGACCTTGCAATAGCTTAGACTTGACCTCTAGTGCAGTTTGCCTGTCTTCCCTATCTGGTATAGTTATTTGGAACTTATTAATAAACTTACCTCATGGCCGTTGCGTCAATGTTGCTGACTTTACTTTGCAAAAAGTCTATGCATTACAGTTTTGGCTTCGACTTGTATAAAAATGCAGCCTTAATAGACAAAAATCTACATGATAAAAAAAGTTTACAAACTGTTTGTAAAATAATATTTCTGTGATTCGCCCTCTACGTTGAAATCGTTGGTGTGGTCACTTATTTTTTTTAACACTTAACCAATTACTTAAGCAATAAAGTATTATAATTATGTATTTAATTTTAAGTAAATTATGTGTGTATTTTCTATATGATTTGCGGTACAAGCTATCATGTTATTTATTTTCTTAATATTTTATATTTATTTTTACAATATATTTGTTTAACAAAACTTATTTTTTAATTCTTATTATACTGTTATGTTGACGAATACAATTTTTTATTATACATAATACCGGGTGTCCCAGAAGAGTTCAAGTTTCACCAACGGAGATATTTCTATGTCTATGTTACTATTTTTGGTATTAAAACATTGACATTTCCATTCATACGATACAAATACCAATCGGTCATCGGATGATGGATCTGTGGAAATTTCTGGGACTCTCGGTGGTAGGAAACCATCTCTCCCTACGTATTTAGACTCCTTGGATTAGCCATCATGAATAAAATTAAATATTTCTAATTATTTATTAAAAACATTTTAACAAAATCAATAGGATTGGCGAATGTTTGAAATCAATAAATATATAACAAAAATAACAAAAAAAACATTGGTACATCAGGTAACATGGGTATGTAATAAGTCATTTATATTCACTTTTTAATTTGAATATTGTCTGTGCACAGAAAACGCGCTATTCTGGTTAAGTTTATTTCAATAGATGTCAAGCTAGTTAATGGATAGACCGATTTCTTTAGTTAGGAAAGCAGAAGTAAACCCGCCATACAATAAAGATTCGTCCTGCAAGTTAACCATCTTTCTCTAATTTTAAAGAGATTTTAATCCATTAAAGGAGAAATATTTAATTAATCAATCAATTGATAGTTGAATATTATAAGGAAACGAAAAGCTTGCTCTACCAACTCTCAGATAGATTAGAAGCATTTGAGAAATGTGGTATGATATGATGAACAGACCCAAATAAATTGAATTAATTGTCCAGGAAGTACATTTGGAGAAAATTAGCGTGTACACGTGTGTGTCTTTGTTGTTTTGAAAAAAAAATTGTGTGCCAACGTGCAAGAAATTTAAAGATTTAGCAGCTTATAGATGGGGCCCCAGAATGTATGATATTTCCGGTGTAGACTATCTACCTAGACCATTAAGTAAATCAAAGAGGAAAATTTTGAGTTTTGAGTTACAAGTTCTGTTCAATCAGCTTTTATTTATAGGTAAGTACCCTGCAATATAAAATATCTTCGTCGAGGCCACCGTGGATAAAAAATGGTAAGTCGTCATCAGGAAAGTGTAAGGTAAAACTAGTTGGAAATTGAAAATATTATAGAAAGAAGTACCTTGCTAGAACATTATTCTTCGTAGATTCCATTAAGATGTCCCATTACCATTTTATGACTATCATTTTTAATAGGCGCTTTTGATAAATTTCTTGAAAATAGAATAGATTTGTTAGAGTACAGTAGTTTCCAATTAAGTGCATGTATTTGTTACTGTTGAAATTTTTATAAATAATCTACCATTATGAAAGCCTATTATTAATATCAATAACGAGTTGAAAATTTAATCAATATAAATAGTAGCCAACATGCAGATCTATATATTTTCAAATTTTAACAGTAACAACTACATTCATTTTACAGAGTATAAGCTTTCAAGTATGTTTAGTTTAGTCAAATATTTTATACCTTACTTATAGACAGAGATATCGATATCGGTTGAATGCTTACAGACAATATAAATAGAGTACCGTATGTTCATGGTTTTAAAATCCCAGCACATATTAGGAAACTCTGAACTTAATATGTGACCTCATGGTCTATCAGAAGCAAAATAAAAACGTTTTTCTTCAAAGCTCTTCCTTTACATTTTTTGTGTGTTAAAAGGAGTTAAAAGGTCTCTATTTTCAATATAGAGACTATAAGATTTGTTAACGATTGCATGCACAATGTTTCATATACCGATAGTTTGCTGAAGACTTTCAAGATTAACTATCTATAAATATGATAATGTGTACAGTAATAGGGTATAGTTCAGATGATAATTATTTAGTAAAATAACTTCAACGTAGAGCCATTAGGAATTTACAGCTGCTGAACTTACATAACTATTTCAAACTTCAATTTGGTAAAAATGATACACAAAATATGCTTAAAAATCATAATAGTCCTTTCCAAAAGTTTTGTGTCAACTTATTCCTCAGACCAATTAGCTTAACATGGTTTAATACTTAAATCTTGTATGTACATTCCCTGAGACCCAAAAAATCCATTGGACTCCCTTACTTCTACTTAGTTCATAAGAAGAGCCTCAGATACTAGTAGTCCTATATCGCGGAGTAATTTTAGTATATCTGCAGGTTTTAATATTAAATGTTAAATTGGATTTGAATAATTCATCTACCTGTAATAAATATGTTGAATGTATTTTATTATTTCTTCTTTAAATGTTAAACTTGCCACTAAGCTACAATTAAGTTTTGGAAAGGACTTTTAAATGTTTTACAGAAATTTACTGAACTATGAGTATAAAAACGCAAAAATCTGTTACAATATATAACAATTTTGACAGTTGGTGTCATATGATTACTACTAATTTAAAACTGAGAAGGGAGACTAAAAATACAAGCCTAAAGGGTTTTTAATTGTCCATGGTACAGTTGAATTGAAACAATGGTACAAGTATCAGAAAAGACGTTAACGTTATCGTTATGGGTAAAACCGGCTGGATTGTAAGGTTATCAAATATCAAAGGTGGTAAAAATATAACTCACGCGTATAGGGTATGTCCACCAACAGGCAAGTTGACACTAATGACAGTCGCCCTGAGGATAATGGACATATTTTAGATTTGTAATTTGGTTGTTTTGTATTGATCTCATGATCCTGTCAGGTCTGTAGCCAGGAACTCTGAAGCTCCCCCTGGATCAATTAAACCAATGTCGAAGAAAACACCAAATCAAAATTAAACTCAAACACGATCACTTTAACGTGTTGTGCGAAGAACGATTGTTTATTATCAGATTCTTCAATGCGTGACGTGCCCTATGAGTTGCATTTTTGACAACATATATGTCAGTTGATAACTTCAAAGTTTAGTCGGTTTTACCCATAAGGATGTACAATGTTAAAAATTTAAATCTCAAACTATAGAGCGGCTGCTTGAAATACACTCAATTTCGGTACTTTAATATCAATTTAACACATTAAACGCCCAATGACCCGACATTTGTAATTTAAATTGTAATTTAAACCCGTCGTATGAGTCCCAGTACTAGCTATACCCTTTAGCTTTGTGAATCGAAGTTCGGTTGCCGCATTTTCAGTGGCGTAGCGTGCCATCTTGGCGCCTGGGGCGGGAGACCCCTTTTGCCGCCCCCATTCTATAGGTGCTTAATTAAAATCAAATTTCACAGGCAATGAGGTACTTTTTATTGAAGGTAAAATAGGATGAGCGGTTTAACAAGCGGATTCTACGGGCCTTAGGAGCAGCGAAGTCAGAAATAACTTTGTCAAAATCAATATTAGCAGCCAATTCTTGTTCAATCGACAATATGGCCAAGTTTGATAGTCTAGTGGAGCTCATAGTAGATCTGAGATAATTTTTTATTAGCTTCAACTTCGAAAAACTTCTCTCACAACTTGCAACACTAATCGCCAAAGTCAAATATATGCGAATCAAGATGACTATATTTGGAACCAAAATTCCAAGATTCAGTTTTTGAATGAACTGGAGGAGCTCCAGTGGTCCTTTACCACTTATATCTTCCTCTGATTCAGAACAGGAAACAAACTGCTGTCATTTTCCAAATATGTTCCCCAGAAAAAGTAAAATAAACTATTTATAACATTTATGAACATCAAAGTAACCTAGTCGCAAACGTTGGTTCTCATTTTCAAAATCGTTTTTTGTTATCCGCAAATGTCCAAAATATTTGTTTTCACTTATCGTCGTTGTTTTCTCACTTATACTGAAAGTATTTGAAAAAAAGCTTCCGGGACAGAGAAAACTTTGTCATTGGGTGGTTTAATGTGTTAATAACCCAACGTCCAGTTACAGCCACTACGTTAAAAAATGAATGATGGCTTGAAAAAAGTATGTCATTAGATTAATCTTAAGTAATTTCTTAAAAATAGTAAATAGAGATCAATAATTTGTCAGCTAAGAATGTATGTTATATTAAAGAACCTTGACAACTTCATTTACTCATATGATTATTGTTAAAATAATCGACAAAACAAAATTTTCATAAACTTCATAGTGTCAGAAGGAAAGACAAACTCAGTATTCTAGAACAAGTAAATGAAAGAAATAAAGGGTGTGGAAGTTATCTAATATTTTAGATGCTTAAAAATGAGATTCAAATAAATTTTCGTTTTAAATTTGAAAAGGTATAGGATCCAAAAATTGTAAAATTTTGAATCATAAAAAGCTCAAACCTAGAACAAACCTCGTTTAGAAGGTTTTTAAATTTAATATAAAAAAAAACCTCAGATAGAACCAATTTGTGTATTTTTGTTAATTTCCCCAGTGAAAAGACGGGAGGAGCTCCAAATATATCGATATATAATGTTTTGGTGATAATTCCACAAATCTACCACTATTAGTTAAACTTTTTTGGTTAGTTAATACATTCGGGTAAACAATTTATGATCTCAATTTTCACGAGACACATTGAAAAAATAAATAATACTCCATATATTATTAAAACCTTAGATCACAAATAATTATTGTACAAAAATATATACAACAATCACCTAAGAATGTTGATGAATTTACCATAAACTAGACAACCTCAAATATTTGTGGAGTTGAAGTTGAAATTTTACCTCACCTTCTTTACAATATTTGAATAAATATTATAAAATAACTTTCTTTTAATTTTTTGTAGGTTGATGTTTTTTATTCGCATATCTTTTCTTTACACGATTGTAGTTAATGGCTTATAGATAACTTCATAGCATGAAGGTAATGTCACAAACTCAATGGCGAACTGTTCAAATGCTTAGAAATTCGAATATCTAAATTAATATATTCAAAAATGTAGGTTAAATTACGGTATTAAAATTAATCTCAATGGGGTGGGTTTGATTAATTCTTAATAAAGATAAAACATGAGGTTAAATTTTTGTTGCACACTCCATTGTATGTTGCAGATTATTATTAATATTTACATATTAAGATGAGGGTTTGTTTAAAAAGAACTACATACATATACAAATGTATTGTTTCCAAAAGTTGTAAATTCATCAACAAAATCTTAGTCTCTAACAAACTGGCAAAATTAATACTGATAAAAGACAGGAACACATTATCTCTCTAACCTCGGTTTCAAAAAATGCATCAATTTATTTAAAACTTTCCCTGATGGTAAAGCTAGGTTCGGCAAATCACACTTTCTATTCAGTCTCTCATATCGTGCATCGACTGCGCCAATTAACGCGTCTTTAAACCTGTACGCGGTCCTATCGACTTTCGATGATGCCTTAATACAATCGTCTCCTCCAAATTCACAAATCCTGTAATGGTGCAAAATAGCCGTATCCGCTGGTACGTTCAAGGTACCGTGTCCAGGAATAAATTCCCATACAAAATGGTTGCCGGCTTCAACCGTCAGTTCCGGTCGACAAATGTACTTGGAGCGCTGCTTGTGAGGATGGAGTTTTGTCTTTCGACGCGTTTTCTTTAACGTTACGAGATTGGCTGCGACTGGATCGTCAAAATCATACACGGAGTCATCGTCGTCCCATTGGAGATAAAAAAATGCGTTTTGGAATGAGAATGAGCCAGTTGATCGAGTGTTGAGACGGTTTTTTAAGTAGCTGCAATTAAAAGAAGAAGCGTTAAAAAACCTGCAGTAATGGGGACTGAAGTGAAAACACAATTAACTAGAAGGACATTTTTGCTGGTTAATTGATCCCTTATAAACATCTAGATTCTAGACCATTGAAAGTCCGAATAAGTGAAAATAAAAAATACATCAAAGATAGGGAGTTCTTTAAGTCAGGTATTTGTAAACATGCTTGGGAAGGGAGGCATAAAATTCAATGGGATTCGACAAAAATAATATTGAAAGATCCCAATCATAAAAGACGAAAAATCAAAGAAAGTGCTTTAATACAACTAAATGCAGATAAATGTGTAGCTAGTATTTCAGCCGAATGTAGTCAAATTTGGTTATCAATGTTAGCAAGAGAAATTTCCAATAATCAATTACCTGCGTTATCAGGATAGCATCATAAGTTTTTATCCAGGTTTTCTTATGATTTATCATTGGAATAGTTGTTAATCGATACACACTTCAATACACAAAATCACCAAACTGAGTTATACATGTTTTGAAAAAAAAATGATCATACACAAAAAAGTAACAACAAACGCGTTTTATTAACAACATTTCCAAAATAAGCTAAAAAAAAGCGCTATCCCAATAAAAACCGTTCCTGGATTCACTGGATTCCATTTCTAGTAGACTATCATATCTTTAGAATGTCATAAAATAAAATATTTTATTTCACATTTTACCAGAGGTGTGATCTACTATGAATGGACCTTAATAAAATTTGACAACAAAGTTTTGTAGTCTTAAACTTCAAAATATTATTGATTGTCTAGTTGTCATATTTTTTCGTTGTGTCAGATAGGGACCAAAAATTATTTTATCAATTTTATTACTAGTTAATCTTGACAACGGTAGCTGGAACGCTACCGAAACGTCGAAATAAAAAATAAAAAACATTATTGTAGTTTGATTCCCAAAAGAATAAGAGAAAAAAGAATAAGTAATGCCACAAGGAACTTACAGAAAAAATTTTATGATATGCCCATTCGAGATGGAAATTTTTGCGTACGCACATAATGTTGATATTTAAAAAAAAATTGATCCTTGATAAAAATTTTATCTCAAACCTATGAGAAAAGTCAATTTTTACAAATAAATTAACTTAATTTTATCGTGCGCACGTGATGATATTTTTACAAATGAGTTAATTCATTATAAAAATTTTATCGTAGGACTATGGGAGGAGGAAATCTTTACAAATAAACTAACCTCTTATAAAAATTATATCGTACACCCACATATGAATATTTTTGTTAATAAATTGATCTCTCATAAAAATTTTATCGTGCGCCTATGCTATATGTTCATGTTTGCTAATAAATTGATACACAATATACAGAGTGGCCAACTATCTCGTAAATTGAAAATTTGGGGTACCTACACACCTATTTTAGAATACGGAGATTCCATATTTGATATTTACAGTCTTGTCAGATTTGCCGTTTATCTTGTATTATTGGTAACCTTTTTCAAATTTATCACTCTGTATGTTCAGTCATTATTGGAATCTCCTATTCAATACGAGTTCAACCATATGTAACACTTATGATTTTATGTAGTCTGGAAGGTCTAAAATACATAAAACATAAGTCTGGCAACGCCTATTTGTAAACTGAATTTTTCAAGTATCCAATTACCAAAATCACAGCATTCTACATTTAAGCATTTAAATTTCTTCAAATGCACATATTTTGAACTATCTAATGTATTTAAGACCTCCTTTCCTAAATATAAGTGTTACATATGGTTGAGCTCGTATTGAATAGTGGATTCTAATAATGACTGAATATACAGGGTGATGAATTTGAAAAACCAAAGTTACTAGTAATATAAATAAACAGCAAATCTGGAATGTGTATTCCAAAATAGGTGTACCCCAAATATTGTACAATTAGGACTAGCAATTTACGAGATAATTGGCCGTTTCCAGACTTTTGGGCCACTCTGTACATATAGTGTGACGATGACGCGAGTTCAAAGATCCCCCCCCCCAAAATATGCTTAATGCTCCTAAAGAATTGAAAGTTTTGTTTAACTTACTCGATCATTTGTCCTAAAGTGTTGTTGTATTTTGGCAAGATATATTCGTCGAAATCGATGAGCAAAAGGTGTGAATATTTGTACATAGATCTGTAAAGACAATCGTTTAACGCTGCGAATAATCCTTCAGTTCTGATGTCTTTTTGCGAAACTATGTTCAAATTCCAAGGAAGCACTGTCACAAGTCCTTTTTCTATATAATCTTTTAGAATACAATCCACCTGGCTACCAATCGTATGGTTATAAAATGTGAAATGTTCGACTCCTAAAAGTCTGTTGAATTCTATAAATTCTAGAATTTGAAGAGCCTACGGCAAAAAATGGAAATAATTAGTTGTTATACATATTTTTATCATTTGTAACATTACAACGTCGAGGCAAATTGGTATGTTTTGGAGGATATATTCAAATTAGTAATAATAAAACTATCTTCTATTGTTTACCAATGCACCAATGCAATGCCAATAAATTATATATTATTATTATATATTATAATTTCGAATACATTCCAGAAAGTATAGTGTTTGAGAGAATATAAAAAATAGCATATGCATTATGCATACGAGAGAACAAAATCTATTTTGCATTATACGAAAGCGTCAGATTTAAGAAGAATTTTTAAAATCTGCAAGGTCTGTCAGGAGTGTTAGATACCACAGCAGTGGTTATAATCATAAATATATAATGCTTTTCAAAAGTCCACCCCTCTTTTCTTCTGAACATTGATTCAGTCATACTATTTTTTTTATTTGTCTACGATGTTTTTGTTGTTTAAAATAAATAAACAGTTTCGAGGTGACACTTGCCAAAAGGTCCCATTTATATAATTGGTTTCAGTTGCCTTGGGACGCTGTTACCACTAGTAGAGAAGATTATAATATTTCTTTTCTACCCTCCAAATTTTATCAGTCTACGTTCAAAAGAAAATAGTATAATTAGAGTATAAGTGGATATTAAGGTCCTTAAAACACGCGCGATTTTTCGAGCACGACGGCGAAGGAAGTCTCGAAATAGAGCAAGTGATTTAGAGACCAGTTATCCACGAATACTTTACGCTATTTTTTTATTGGTGCACTTTGGAATTATAAATACTGGTATCTATTACTACTACAACAACAAGAAATGGAAATAAGAACTAATAATGTAAAATGTTTGAATTGTGTTGTCATGGAAATGAGGAAAACATAAATTAATTTGCATTTTGATGGAAGTTCAACCTCACCGAGTTCTGAGAATGTTAACAGACTTTAACAGTATTAATTTAAATACAATTTCCTCCTATTTGAAAAATCGAAATATTAATATCTCAAACAATACCAACTGTACTTTCCATTTTCATTTATAAAGTTGAAATTGTTAAATATTGTTCGAATTGAGGTTTTGACGTTACTAAGTACTCCTGTCAGATCAATGATAAAAAAAATTGTCATTTAGACCATTTTAGACTTCGTTTCTCGAGTTGTTGATGTTGCCATGGTAACTTTAAAAAACGCGCGTGTTTTAAAGTTCGATTTAAACACGCTGAGGCGTGCTTTAAATAGGTAAAATGGTTCACCAATAAAAAAAACACTGTATTTTAAATTAGTTATAAAGTTGAATTAAATAGTATATGTCACATGGCAGAAAATGAGCTTTAGCAGCCCAAGACTATTAAGCGCTAGTCACATTAGGCTGGTTACCAGTCGCGAATTAAGGAAGCCGCTACTATAAGCTTGGTGTGACCACGAAATTCGCAGCTGACACGACCAGCCGGCAAGTATTTGCCAGCAGCTGACGAAGTTGGACATGTTCAACTTTTGGTAGCAGGCAGCGGCAACTAAAAGGTCACGTGATCCACTCGCGCTCGCTGGCCACTAGCGTCTAGGAGTTCAGGTAACATCTGTCACGAAGATGAACGAAAGTTAGTAGTTGAGGTGCGCATGCGTCCAAACAGCGTTATCACTCAACGGTAATAATCAACGATTCACGGTAAAATGGAATATAAGTGCAAAGAATGTGATAGTGGCTTTAGTGCACTATCAAGTTTAAGAAGACATCTTAGGAAATTTCATGTTAAAAATCTGATGGATTTGGCCCCTCTTCGCTATAGAAAAAACATATATATATTTATATATATTGAAGTAAATATGTAAATATCAGAAAATAAGAAATAGAAAACTAAAAAAAAAACAAGAAAACCCATGCCCAAACCCGGTTGATCAAAGTGTAACTATGTATAAAAATATCAGAAAATAAGAAATGGAAAACTAAAAAAAAAACAAGAAAACCCAGGCCCAAACCCGGTTGATCAAAGTGTAACTATGTATAAAAATGTCAGAAAACAGGAAATAAAAAACTAAAAAAAAACATGAAAACCCCGGTCCTAACCGGGTTTCGAACCTACGACCTCTGAGTTGTGAGCTCGGCACCCCAGCATCTGCACCAATCCACTCATATTCAGTTACATCGAATAGAAGGTTAAACGCTGCTTGGACGCATGCGCACTTCAACTACTAACTTTCGTTCATCTTCCTGACCGATGTTACCTGAACTCCTAGACGCTAATTCGCTGGCCCAGCTAGCTGCGCAGTTTGACCACCTGAGTCGCGCGCCAGCGTCGAGAAGACAAACACGTGGTCTGTTGTAAACACGTATACTGTTGTTTTTATTTGTGAATTCCAGCAATTCTTGGAATTTACGAACTTACATTCGTAAAACATTTCTGTGGGTTTCTGGGTGCTCTTCCAAAAGTTTTGAGGATGCTCCTAACTCTTTCCTCCTTTGTATCCAAGACCTACACCACCATCGTCTCTTCTTGCGGTTCAGCATTTCCAAACAAAGCTCCGTCACACACATTCTTAATAACCGCCTAATCACTTGTTTACGTGGACCCACAGACGACATGCTGACTGGAACTAGAACCACCCGAGTAGCCGAGTGTGATCGGGTTGCCAGCCGCTGTTTGCTGGTGCTATTGCCAGCCGCTGATAATCATCGGCTGGCAACCATCCTAATGTGACCCGTGCTTTAGATGCACGAGCGAGCGATTGATAATTAAGGGCTACTTAAGCGCTTCCTGCATGAGTGACACACGCCTACCGAATTAACCAAAAAATAGGTGAATATAACAAAAAACTTTGACTAATGTTAAATTAAAAAATTCATGTGAAACGTCAAAGTCATCAAATGACAGATGGTGAAAATCTTCAAAAATAGTGGCGTTATGAATTTCCCGCCCTAATTTTGGTATTCATATGATTGGTTTTGCGATAAGGTTGGAGAAAAAATTGATTATAGTTTGAAAAAACATGAAAACACGTATGTAATCGAACTAAGAAGTGAAAAATGAAATAAGTTATCCGCAGTCATCCATTTCAATCACACACGCCCTATATTTTATTACTATATGGTATTGCCATTAGTATAAGTATTTAAAGAGGGTTAAAATCGAGTTTTAAGGTTACTTTATAAATGGAACACCCTATACTTTATTACATATTGTATTGTCATCGGACTTTGACAAGTGTAAAAAGTTTGAATTAAATCTGATCGTTTTAAGTGGGTCAAAATCTTAGAACATAAAGTAGTACTACTTTATGTTCTAAGGTCAAAATAGAGTCCAAAGGAGTCGGTTACAAACATACAGGCGAATCTAATAAAAGCGTGTTAAAATATAGATTTAGACAAAGTACCCTACGAGATCTTTCTAATCGACGGTGTACCTGCCGTACCCCCTGTATGAAATTGTTGCTCAACTATGCCTCTGCCGAAAAAAAAAATAATATAATGTACTCCGATTACTTCACATGAATGGCGTGATAAAAATTGCAATGTACTTACTCTATTATATTCGAAATGTAAAGGCTTGACACACACTCCAAACTTGTATTGGGGCGGTCCTGTTCCGCCGTTTCCGCCCCCATTAATAGACGATGGCATGGACGATGTTTCGTTATAATTATTAATGACTGCTAACAGGTTGGCCGGCGGGTCTCTGGGTCTTGCTACGATACTAACCGCTACAGGAATAGTCTTATTCGCAGGAAGTGGACACATTACAAAACAGGCACTGTACTTTAGGTTCCAGTTTTCACGGATTATCTGTAAAAAAAATTTAATTTTTTATAAAAAAATAGACAGTGGAAACAAAATTGAAAACACAAATAAATAAACACCTTTTAAAAATTGTATCGTACGCCCATGGTGAATTTTTACAAATAAATTAACCCCCTTATGAATATTTAATTGTGCGAGTAAGTAAGTAGGAAATAAAAATCTTGGCCCCTTATTAAACAAAATGTTGAATAAAAAATATATTAGGCATCAAAGGACATAGGCGAAAAATTTTCGCGCAATAGTTTTTTAAATTTTTTTAAAACAGTTGTCTCAACAAGAATTGATGGGAGCGAAGAAGGTATGACTCTAAACAGTTAACTCCTGTAGAACAAACATTAAAAGGAAATTATATACAAAGCAAAAATGGCTCTAATAGTGTGTAGGAATCTGACAGGGAGAAATTGGGGCTGTAGCCCGCGATTGCGTGGAGTAGTAGAATTAGCCTATTGACAACGAGAGAAAACATCTCCAAAATTCAAAGACTAGCCTGTATATGCATTACAGGAGCAATGACAACATGCTCATCGGCAGCCATGGAATTTATTTTCAGCCTCACCTCACTACATAATATGGTGATGGAAACAGTTGCAAAAAGAGAAAGATACAGGCTAGGCAGAGAGGAAATCATTAATAAAAACCACCTCCCTACTTACTGGGACAAGATGGTATGATGAAAAAGTATAATTTTTATAAGAAATTCACGCCACAAGAATTTGTACTCAGTTCACTGTTGACAAAGGATATAGAAGGCAAAGGATTATCATAAAGTCGGATAGTCAAGCAGCCATTAAAGCACTGAAATATTGTGTAATCATTTTCAAAATGATGTGGGAATGCCTCAATGAACTAGGCTAGAACAATATAGTCGCCTTACTGTGGATTCC
Source organism: Galerucella calmariensis (assembly GCA_910591675.1). Taxonomy (NCBI): domain Eukaryota; kingdom Metazoa; phylum Arthropoda; class Insecta; order Coleoptera; family Chrysomelidae; genus Galerucella; species Galerucella calmariensis. Next base: position 61,469 of record CAJUYG010001474.1, read on the forward strand.
AGTACAGACTGGCATAGAAGAAAATGAAATAACAGATGAACTAGCAAAGAGGGGGAATGAAACACCCTTTTGTGCGCGGTATGAGCTCTAATGTATATTTAAAGAAATAAGCAATGCTGAAGAAAAGAGATCTAACCATTGGAAAGGTCTAGTAGGGCTAAGACAATCAAAGATTCTGCTGGGCGACTGAAACCCGTTGAGATCAAATGAATGCACAAGTCAAAGTAAAACTGCACTAAGAGATTCAACAGGGATCCTAATGGGACATTGTCACCTGAATGGGAAAATGAAAAAGCTCAAAATAATGGAGAGAGAAGAATGTAGGTTCTGTGGCATGGAAGAAGAAACCTCCATTCACATACTTTCGAATTGCACAGTAATTAAGAATCCTAAGGCACAACACCTTGGAGATTATTGGATAGAAGAAGTACGGGTACCTTTAAAGCCTGCAAATATCCTAGAATTCCTCGGGGGAATAGGACTAAAGGAGCTAGTAGTCTCTGAGGCTTTCCTCAGGAACTTCTTATAGTATAAATAACAGTTAAAAGTTACCTACTGCTTTTTTCTAGCTCTATATAGAAAATAAAAAACACAGCCCTCGTAATTTTTCTTTCAATTGGATCACAGCAAAAGAGATGAAGAAAGAGAGAGTCGGTTCAGTTTAATTCAATTAGATTATAGTTTAACTAATTACTATAAATTATATTAATGACTAAGAGTAAATATATATATGCAAAATATAAAAGACAATTCTCGTACAACCAAAACTTGGGTAATTATTATTTAGAGTAAATTCCCAAAATCCTTCATGTGGCATTTCATAGAAATGCTTAATAGTCTAACGTTGTCTGAATAATAGGTACATCAAATCTGAAAAGGGAATCCTGCCAGGCGCTGTACTTTCTTCCTTACACTCCCCATTTCCTTCGTTACAAACGTCAACAAGTCGAGAACAATTCTAACTTAATTGCTTAAGGGTCCATACAGCGGTAAGGCAACTGTTAGCCCGATGAAAATTGAGTTCATGGTATAGAATTAATGATTGCTCTACCTACAGACCGGAAATATCTCATTGTCTTAAAAAAAGTTGAATAAAACAAAATTGAAGTAAGCTGGATTATTATCAAATCCGATTTTCCAATAAAATAGAATTAGATGGTGATGAATCGTGAATAGGAATCAAATGAAATCAGTTGCTATGGATACGTCTTGATTGATTTCGATTTCGACTTTTCAAATATTTAATATTTCAAAATTTCACGACAAGACTATTAGTGATTATTTTCTTTCGTACAATTTTCAACCATTTAGTTAAGTTACCCAAAAACAATTGAAATAAATATTTATGGAATACGAGGGAGGTACAACAAATCAATTAGATGCTATGAAGAAATATTCCTATTATTACTTCATAAGTATGTTGAATGAAAATTATGTTCATCTAAAGTTAAGAGAAGAGAGTAGAGATTACTAATTTTGAATGTCCAAAAATAATCTTTTACTGTCATCAAATCTATCAATTATATGGTATAAAGAGGAAACATGATTAGCGCAGTCTGGTTATAACTTCCCCTATGTATGGCAAAGAGACAATAGAAGTGGAGGGAGTTACTTACAGAAGTCGACAGAGTTTTTTTTGAAGGAGCCGTCCCTTCGCCGGCACCACCTCAGCCTCCTGGGCTTATAGTGGATCCTCCTAGTGTTCTGACTACAGCCTATTCAGCCAATCCGTTCCCTGTATTAGCTCATACGGGTTTTTTGCTGGTTGGTAGTAGAAGTCTTTTGGAGTCATTCGGGGTCTACCATACAGTTTCTGCCTCCTGTCAACGAACATTAACAAGACAAGAAGGATCACTCTAAGCTCCTTCCCTCGTTATGCCTATCTCGCTCGAATATCGGATGCTACTGTGTTTAGAGCACCGTAAGTCTCCTACGCGCGATATGCATAAACAGGTTGTCCGTCGTAGGGATATGTAAAGAAATATACCAGTTGTCTTTTTGAGTGAGCGAATTTTCGTTTAGAAATAAAATGAACATTTACGTACTTAGTGTTTTGTGTTTGGTTCTGCAAACAGAATGATGGAAAGGTAACATACGTGGAAAAATGTATAAACAATAATATGCATTTTATAAATGGCTGGAAAATTACTATTACCTCTGCTCTGTCTTTATGGGAAACCTTAAAATGCAGGAATTATTCATTCCTTTTAACCAGGAACCTTAATCAGGATTGCATTGAAATTTTTTTTGGTCTGGTAAGAAATTGTTGCGGAAACTTGAGAAATCCAACCCCAATTCAATTTTGTAGGGCATTCAAGAAATTATTTTCTTTAAAATATTTTAATGAGGTTGAAGGTGCCAATTGTATTAAAGATATTAATACAGTTTTGCTCAATGTAACTCCTAGAAGAATATAAAAATATTGATGTACCTATATTGACAAATAATAGCTCTTTAACAGTTTTCACATGCGACTATAGAAATCAGTACGGATGGCAATGCTATAGTTTACATTTCTGGCTATCTATTAAGGAAATGTTTGCTGCAACACTCTTGTAGTGCTTGCACAAAGTATAATGATGAAAATACATTACCAAAAGAACGGCTGTATTTTAGAGCATAAAGCATAAAGAATGTACCTCCTAGTAATATTGTAGAATGTTAAACAACTAGAAATAATCTTTGTTGAAAATTTTAATAAAATTAATTGTTACGAGAACGTTGGAGCGACCCTTAGAAAATTATATGAAAATTTACTATTTACACATCCTTGTAAAGAGTTTCCTCATAAATATTTTTTAAACCTATATACCTATTGGGCTGCGGATTTATTTTACAATTAAATTTGCGAACCGGGATATAAAAAATAGATATTCTTCGAAACAATCAATAGAACCTAACATAAAATTAAATATCTTAAAACATCTTTGAAAACCGGCAGGTATATTTTATTTCACAACATTTACTTAAATACAATTTTTTTAATTGATTTGTTAACGGGATATTCAATATGAAAGACTTTCAAAATTCATAGATTTTAACTCATTGGATTAAACGCCTTGGTTTTGGATGGTTCGTGTATCGATTCTCTCAATTTTTCCCAGTACCCGTATTTTACTGTTAGGTAAGTTGGTACTCTTTGATGGCCTCGGCTTTGAAACAACCTGTAATGACCTGTATACATTTTATATTAGAATACCTATTTAAGTTGGCATTGGCAAACATTTTATTGTTAATTTTTATACCTACTAGTCTCATCTGTAGCTTACTACATTATTACTTTTTGATGTAACTTTCATAATTCCCTTCATTTTTGCTAGGTACCAGTTCTTTTTATAATTATGTTTAGATTCACCAATTAAATATCCTGACGATATTCCCTTTTTTATTTTAATTCCCACAAAGCGGAATAGGTTACAATAACAATTATTGCTAGATGTTTTTAAATAACCCTGGTAAATGAACGTTTATTCGTTTTAATCGCCAGCGGTTTGCATCAACCTCGTATAAGTACGAGCACGTGCACGGCTCCAGGAATTTGTTGAAATCGTCGGCGCGCTTGTGTAAGCTGGACATGAAAGTTCCGACTGAGAGTGACCCTTCTTGTCTTGTTAATGTTCGTTGCTCCTGTGGTCCAGCGTCTAGTTGCATAGTATATGCAGAGCTATTTCGGTGTCGTTTTTGCATCTTCTGCATGTAAGGTCTCCGTTATACAGACTTATTTTGTTCAGGTGCTCCTTTGTGGGAAAGTGTCCCGTAAGTAGCCCAGTTATGGTGAGTAGTTTGTTCCTGCTCACTGAGAGCAGTTCTTTCGCTACTTTCTCTGATGGTTCTTTTATGAGTTTCTTCCCATGTGTTTGCCTGGGCGTATTCTTCCAGTGTTGTTCTTTTACTCACCCTTCTAACCATGACCTAGTTGAGCATCTGGGAATTCCCACAGCTGGTTCGGGTCTGCTCATCAGGATTGACGATCCTGCTTTTGCAAGTTCATCAGCCTTTTCATTGCCAGCGATTCTTTTGTGATCTGGGACCCACTCCAGTGTTACACTGTTCTTTTAAGTTCTTCGCCGCATTCCCATACCAGCCGAGATGTTACCTTAGAGCTCTGAAGTGCTAAGGGCAGTTTGAATGTCACTGTACATCCTGATCTGCCTGTTGTTGTAGGCTCTCATGTTATTTGCCCTTGCACATGCAAGTGTTGCATAGGCCTCTGCTTGAAATACCGAGGGGTATTTGCCAAGCGAGACGATTCCTTCATATTTGCTCAACTTGTTGTATATGCTCGCTCCGGTGCCGAGCTCATTCCTTGATCCGTCTGTGTACCAGATCAGTTCATTCGCTCTACTGAGGTGTGGTGCGTTCTCCTCCTCAAGCTCCATTCGATCTTTGATGACAATCTCGAAGTTCTTGCGAAAGATATATCTGGTGGTCATGTGGTCTGTTGGCATTCAGTCGAGAGAATTACTCCTGCTTCCAGTAGTTGGAGCTGACTATAGAGTTCAATGTAACTCGTACACATAAGTGTTTAGTTAAGATATAAAATAGAGGTGACAATTAAATAGTGTTTTTATTAACAACTAACCGAACTATTACAAGAGTCTCATCTTGCGAAAGCAGATCAAAATATCAACAAAATATCGTCGACCTTTAGGGTGATAAATATATAGCGATCATTTCACGCTAGAAAGGAAGAGAGAAATACAGCAATTTTAAGCGTTCTTATTTAGTTTGACCTAAATAATATATAAAACAAATAAATAATATCTCACTGAGTTTCTGGAAAAAAAATAATTTAACGGTGTGAAATTTTCCCACCGAATATCTCGAGTGCAAAAATTAATTGCCGGAAAGTTCGCAGTTGGAATATTACTTGTGACAATGAACGGGATATGGCTTAAAGCAGCATTTCAATAAAAGGGCTTGAGTGTATTCCAGATAAACTTTAAATACAGTGGTTATACTAGTAATAGTCTGGGCAAGATAATCTGTTTAGGATTACACTCAACGCGAATAAATTCATGGATCGACCACCTACAATGGTGTTGAGATATCATATTTTTACAGAAGAAAAAGTTATCAATAACCAACTTAGCTTTCATGATGAAAAGGTTTTTTAGAAAGAGATAGAATGAAAAGGATCAGTCAGAACTGGAGTGTATATTAAATAAAATAGGAATATTGGAAAAATACTTACTGATAATTACAGTTTTCTAGCTTTAGCAGGCTGAGGCCTGTGTTGCTGCTGAATTTTTGAAATAGGAAAAAATTAGTTAAATTTCAGAAAATGACTTGAACGAAAAATTCTAATTTGCCGATTAGGCAACGTCACTAGAGGTATGTGGGGAAGGAGCCAAAAACATCGAATGTTTATTTGAACACCAGTATGACATCAAACGGAATTCTGAGTTGAAAAACAAAAAGCGGTATGCAATTTTTCAATTTGAATATTTAACTAGGAAAAAGCGTAGAAAAAGGGTTAAAAGTGGACTTATTTGCAGTAATTTCAAGAAACAAATATAGATATTCAACCGTTGCAAGTTTTTTTTGAAGAAGATCATTTGTTTTTCAGTGTGTCGCTTGTTACTTGTCGCTTGTTACTCCGTTTTTGCCCGAAGGGCATAAATGCTCTGCTTCACCCCACAGCACAGGCCAAATCACAAGAAAATGTGCTATTTCAGATTATTTCACTCAATACAAAATACGCGCCTTCGATTGGTTTGAATATGAGGATTGATATCTGAATACTCCATGTTTTCGATTTTGTATTTCGGCGCCTGATTGGATACATGCAATTTTCCTATCTGTGTGTTTCGCGTTGTCATTAGTTGTTTTATTGAATATTAAAAATCTAGTGACTGACAGAAAATGTCAAATTATTAAATAAACGTCAGAATCATTGTATCAAGAAATAATCTTGACAAATACAACTCGTGTAATTAATGATTATCGAAAATTTCTTCTCTTTTTCGAAACAAATTGTTGTTTTAGGAAACCATACTCGCGCTCGTGCTGTTTCCAAACAACAATTTGTTTCTCAAAATCGGAGAAATTTGTATTTCGATAATCATTAATACTCTTGTTGTATTGTTATCGAAAATTCTACGAGTAGTGGGATTCAAAGTAACCAGTCACCCAGCAGTCCTTGCTCCTTATTTTCCTCCTCGGTGCGCCGGGTAATTAAACCCGGTATCACGATATTCTGAGAGGTCTTGAAGCGACCCTTTCAGTACGTATTTAGTTATGTAGTTTCGGTATAACTTTTTCCTCCCATACTCTGATAATACACCCATTTTTTTTTCCGATTCCGGCATTCTGTAGTATAACCACATAAATGGTTGGCATTATGTTGTTTTATACAATAAGCGAACCACCTTGAACAATATCGCAATATAGGTACACTCCGCGTCATATAAAACTGGTACACTTTTTTTTCCCTATGTAAACCAAACTTAACTAATCAAAATGACAAACAGACACATGTGTCAAATTTGACAGAACGCATTATCCACGATGCCAGCACATTTAAGTGAATTCGATAAAATGCGAATCATTTCCAAAATAGAGGATGGTTGGTCCATTAGACGACTTGCACAAGAGTTAAATAGAAGTATAACCACGATTCAAAACATTAAAAAAAGGTGGGATACGATCAAACTGTTAGCAGAAAAAGAGGAACTAGAAGACCATTTATAACTACAGCGGAGCAAGACGAAGCATTAACTGATTATTTGCGGGAAAATCCATTCCATACTGCAAGACATGCAAAAGTTGCAGTAAACTTCAATGCTTCAATAACAACCGCATTAAGAAGAATTAGAAAAACTAATTTAAAGAATTGTGCAGCCGCCCGGAAATACAAACTAAATGAAGAACATAAGCAAGGTAGAATAATATTTGCCTTAAATTATGTTTTA
>CAJUYG010001475.1:0-16934 GCA_910591675.1 Galerucella calmariensis
AAAAAAAAACGAAACATTTTAAAATCATTTTATTCCCTCAATTATAACGAAGCTATTAAAACTGATGTTAGTGAAGAACATTCATGGTTAGAATATAAAAAGCTTAGGAGATACGCCCTTGATGCAATGCAAGATCTACGTCGATTACATTTGTAACCATATTGCTGATGTTACTTCACTCCATCGTTTGGTATTGCTTTTATTGGACCATTTTATGGCCATCAGTGCGACTTCTGATTGAAATAACATTATCCTGCCATTTTGTTTCACTGGGAATCTGATACATCGGTTAAGGGACTTACTTGGGTGGTTGTACTCTATCGTAATGTATTTTTAATTATAGTTTTATTTAGATCGAAGTAAATGAAAAAATAAGATCTGAAATAAGATTGCTGTATTAATGGGTAACTTTATCACAGTAAAATTGAGTAGAAGCGTGAAGGGTGATGTATATGAGAAGAGAAGCAACCTCGCATGCAGCTTGAAATGCAAAAAAAAGTTGGCAGGGAGATGTCGCCACTAGCATCATTTTCTCTAGGAACTTACTAGTCTTATACTGACCACACTGGAGTTAAAAACTTTGAACGGAATTTCTACCTTTAGTTCTCGAGGAAAGTCTCAAAGACTAGTAGCTCCTTTAGAACTATTTGCCGAAACAGTTTTAGGATATCCGCATGCTTTAGTTTAGGTAATAGTGCGTTGTATCAAACACTCAAACTCGGTTTAATGATAACTGATGTTTATATTGCTGTGATTGATTGATAATAAATACATCAATTTGTCACAGTCTTCTGTTTATATGTTTGATTCAACGCGCCCTGAGAGCTCCTTTTACATTCAGTAGTGACCCAGGTCTAGGATTATGTATTGCCATGCAATCTACAAGTATTTGGTTGGAGGTAAAATCTGTTGAAATTCTTGGTGAAGTTATACTCTGGGTTAGGCATTCATTTGTTCTCTCCCAGTAGTATTATTCATTTTTTTAAATATTTCCAATGGTTAGATCTTCTCCTTTTCTCGGCGCTGCTTATTTCTTCCAATATTAGATTTGCGCTGATACTACTAAAGAGTTTCGGCCTCCAAAAGGTTGCTAGTTCATCGGCTATTTCATTTTATTTTATTCCAGTGTGTCCTAGAATTCACAGTAAGTAGTCCAGTCGGGTTAGCCCAAAAACTATCAAAACATGGATGTGGAAGCAGTAGGCGAGATTTTTGATTGGAATCCCTTAAAAATATCTTGGTTAATGATAATCCGTTGGCTCCACCGGCTTTTAGGCTGTGCTAATTGCACAATAACAGTTTATAATTGTAATAATTGTAAGTAACAACCACTTGTTTTCACAAGTTGTTACGCACAGGCATTTCATAAACAATCACAAAACTTTTTCGCAACAAGTTAAAATTGTCTGTAACACTTCTTAGACAAGAAGAGAAAAAACTTGTAGGCAGCACTTGCTACATCTATGTTTACTTCAATGAGCGTCATAAGCCAATCCAATAAAGGGTAACCAGAATATCCTAGTGAAACTGCATTTAAGATTGGACGTCAACCTTCTTCATTTCTTTAAAAAAGAGTACTTCTTCTTAAAAATTGAGCATTATGCACGCTTCCTGGCCAATTAGCACTAACATAATATATTTCTAAATTTGGTCCGAAAACAATCATACAATTGATGGAGTGGTTTCCATTACGATCAACAAATGCAGGCTAATTTTCGGTTGGAGCATCTATTTTTACTAATGTCCCATCGACACATCCAGTAACTTGAGGGAATCTTGCTATGGCAAAAAATCCTGCAGAAACGTTTAAAATATTGTCAGGCCAACTAACGCATTGGGGAAATTTAGTTTGGTTAACTGCATACACTAACTTTCTATCACATCTTCAGACACTTGCCTTACTAATCCCATGTGCATCTAATATGACATGGTATTGCTCTGATATTGCTATACAAATCTGCATTTTTGAGGATAGTGCGTGAGACCAATCAGTTGGATTAAGAAGCATATGTCCAATATCCATACGAAGCTGTTCCATTTGGACAGAAGTCATTTTGAAACGTACATTAAACTCTAATAAAGTGTGGAACACATAATTAATTCTAGGCCTAAACACTCTCCTACTACGTATACGTATAATCTCTTCATTTTCATTTTCTGACGAAGAACTACTAGACCACATTTTGCTGCAACTATAATCTATGTATATTTAAAACTTGTCAGCTATCTACCTTTTTAGTTAGGTAGAAGAACTTTAGTAGATAACAAGTTTTAGATGCATTTTGTTGAGTACACTGGTTAATAACAGGTAAATTCATAGTAAATAACAAGTACTGTTAAAATTGTGAAACATTGCCTGTTATTACAAAAGTACACTTGTCGTTCTATGAAACGCGAGTAATTACATATTTTGCCAAACTTATTAAAATCTACTTGTTACTTACAAACTTGTGTTTTTGTGAAATAGGCCCCTGGTCGTTTCCATACCTTTTGAGAACTCAGTGCTATACTGGCTGCTTGACTACAGGACTCACTGATAATACCTTGCCGTATATCTGATATGAGGAACATAGGAATTTCAGAAAAACTAATAAGACTAGTGAAAATGACAATGAAGGATGCGATTGCAAAGGTGATAACCAGAGACGGGAATACCGGAGATATTAACATTGAAGTAGGTGTAAGACAAGGAGATAGTTTGACTACATCCCTTTTTAACATAACACTAGAGGGGGTGATTAAAATAGGCATAAAAGGAATGATCAGCCACAGCTCCACACAAATAATAGGATATGCCGATGACGTAGCTTTATTGACCAGAGACAAAGAAAACCTAGTGAATACATTCAATAACTTAACAAAAGAGGCAGCAAAGAGAGGGCTGGTAGTCAACCAAGAGAAGACAAAATCTATGCAAATCTCGAGGAAGATGTTACAATTTTTCTTTCGGCTGTCTGGTGGCAACCTTAGGCTCCGGCTAGCTTACAGTGAAGACGGGTGTGGTTCACTATAAAATATGAATTAATCTTAAAAAAAAAGGTCTTACTTAGGGCGCCATCTGATTTTTTTTACCCAAGCCTCGATCTGATATGTACACTTTCCCCTGAAAAATCAGAAAAATAGGGAAAAGGAAAAAATAGACCTTCCTCAAAAGAAAAAAAAACTATAATCGTGTGTCTTGCTAAAATAAGTATTACATTACTATACTGATAGGAATAGAGTCGTTGAGTAATCTATTTTACAATAAAACCCTATCAGCTATTTAATATAAATATATAAAAGTTCAATCTAGGTACATTGGAATAGCTCTGCATAAAAATAAAATCAAAATCAAATTCAATCCGATTTGTTACCGGAAGTATTCTTATGAAAAAAAAATCTTGGTACCAAAATTCGTACCTTAAATAATATATATGGAAAAAAATATACTTATATGCTTATAAAATCTTGGCCAAGACGCTTACCTAATTTTCTTATAACTACAACTTAAATTGAAACGAAAGTTAAAGTATTCTTCGAAATTAAAGAGTCAAAAATTTAACCCGTTATCATTTAATAATATAAGGAAAAATAAAACCTGCTCCCAATTTACTACAGGTACAAGGGCGCCTCAATCGGCCGGCAATGTGGTCCAGTCAAAGGAAAGGCAATTCCTCTTCCGGTGGAAACGATGACGTCACGTTGCGAAAGAGGAAGGAAAAACCCTGGAGAGACTTCAGAAGAGCCCCTCAGTAACGGAAAGAAACGGCCACCGGCCACCGGGAATGCAACACAGCAAAAAAAATACACCAACAAATTGTATTTCTATTGAAGAAATCACCCCGTACTAGAACCCTAAAATAGAAAAATTAAAGTAGCATCACGTTTTTCAGAACTTGAGCCCCTGAACCATAACGAAAAGTTCGTCAAGAAACATACATCGAAATGAAAGTAATTACCTCGTGTTCTTGTGAGGGTCGCTTATCCAATATGGCGGAATGGAAGTCCTTCGTTTATTTTAATCCGTATAAACGGTTTTTGAGTCGATTATTCTTTCCAAAATCTTCAACATCGAACCCAAAAAAATTAATTAGTTGTCCTGGCTTACTCCCCTTCTAAGGATGGCGTAACTACTCCACACTCCAACAACGCCACAATGCACAGGATCAACACTTTTATTCAAACGACTTATTCCTAAAACAGGTAAAAATGGAAGAGCCCAAAGAACTCCTACGTATAACCAAAGAATACACAACCTAACAAGAAGCGAAGCCCGACGCAATCTCTTTGAAGTTTTGGTAACAAAAATATATGACCTTGAGAGACCGACGTTGACAGATAACTTAGTAAATACACTGAGAAAACTAATCAAAATTTTCAAATATTGGCGATATAATTCGTAGTTACACGTAGAAAAAAACCACGACATTAAAACATTCAGGTTCAGGAAATTATTTTTTATATGATTACTTACTGATTTATTTATTTAACGGATTCACCAATTACAAGTAATTACAATAATTATAATATTACAGTGAACTAATTTAAGAATCTAATAATCTAAGCATACATTTCTAATTGAGTTCTTAAACATACTTAAAGAGTTAACAAATGGATCAATATTATATTTATTAAACCATCTCAAACCTCTAGAAACAGGTGAGTTGTAACCGTAATTTGTGTTATGATTTTTTATTGAAAATAATGGAGGGTTTCTAGTTCTATGAGAAGTAACAAGAAGGTTAATTTGATGCAAAAGATTTGGACAATCAGCTCCACCAGATAAGATTTTATAAATTAATATCAAATCAGAGTGAAAACGACGTGTTGTGATATCAGTTAGGTTTAAAGTGTTTAAAATATTATGGTAATTAAATTGTAGATACGTACCCATTTTGAATGAAATATATTTCAGAAATCTGATTTCAACATTTTCAATTCTCACAATGTCACATTTATAATAAGGAGATATACAGGATTTCTACAAATTGTTTGTTTTGAGAGAATATTACTTGACAATCAAACCTCTGGGCCCACCACCTATTATATTTATTTCAAGTTGAGCAGTAAAATTTACAAACACCTATTATAAGCATATTATACATAATTCAACAGTACACTTTCAGTTGGTAAAATCATGCAGTGTTTCAGTTAGATAGGTGTTGTTTTTCTAATTATTTTCAATTTCTGCCGAGCACTGCAAGTAATTATATGTAAATAAGTATTTAAAGAAGCATTAAGTAGGGTAGGAAAGATATTGAAACAAATGTAATAATAAAGGTAGAACGTGTCGCGGGACAAACGGTAGGAACTTTAGTTCCTTTTAAGCAAAAATTTTTTGAATCAATAAATAAATAAATACACATATTAATATAAGAATTTATTTTACTCTGGATAAAACTTCATTTAACAAAAATATACAGTAGTATTAATTATAAATGAAAATAAAAATCTTATCATTAAGTTGATTGGCACAATAGTTATTTATGATACAAGTGCGTGAAGTTATACTTTTGCGCACGAGTTGTGAAAATGCAATAATATCATATGAAATAATCCGTACAAATTAGGAACAAATACTGAAAACAGAATAAAATTGAGTTGAAGGAAAAGGCACAGGTACACCAGACTTGACATCTTGAGTCCCAACTTCCATTTGAACATATTCATTATCTAAAAAATATATATAGGTAGTGAACTACCAATAAGTATCATTGCTTGACAAGCTTGACAACTAGGGAAATTTTCTGTTCCACATGAAGAAGGTCCTGGTTCAGGTGACGGTATGTTATCTGCAATATTATAATGTCATATTTAATAATGTGGATTTTGTAAGAAAAAGTATATGTGTATTTGAAATAAAATATGATACGGTTACAGTGGCCTGTATATTGAATGTGTAGTTTATTTGACACAGCTACAGCAGACTTGACATCTTCAGTACCAACTTCCATTTGAACATATTCATTATCTAAAATATATATATAGTAAACAACCAATGAGCATCATTGTACACAAAAAAATGTGTTCTTTCCAGATGAGGAGGGTCCTGGTTCAGGTGACGGTATGTTATCTGCAATATTATAATGTTATTTTTAATAATGTGGATTTTGTAAGAAAAATATGTGTGTAGTTTTTTTATTTATACTTAGGTATACATACTTGTAAATAAACTATAAGTTTTGATATACAGGTGTATTTGATTAATTGAAATATTTACCCAATAATGACAAAGCTTGACAGCTAGGGAAATGTTCTGTTGGTTCTGTTCCACATGAAGAAGGTGAGTCCGTCCGACTAACCATAGCAGGGATCTAAAATATTTCAAGACAATAATAAGTTCAGGCTAATATCAAATAATACACAAATAATATATTTGCTGGTGTATTATTTGCTAATATAATATGTTTATTGTTAGGTAGAATAAGTCAACACAACCTATCACAAAAGTTGTTCACTTCATGAAAATTCTATTCAATGTAATGTCAAAGAATACCTAGTCAAATATTTATTTGAGTATTTTTTATACTTATGCCTAAATTAGCAGAAGAAACTTAAAGACTTACCTAACAGGGTCTTTTGGGAATCCAAACATAGATATACCTTCTCCTGTTCCCGAGTGACATCCCCGAACAGCACAAGTTATTCTTCCCATAGCTTCAAGTAATTCAGTAATAATTTTCGAAACAAGGGACAAAGTAAAAATTATACACAAAAATTGAAAAATTCCTTTTGTTTACCAATCTGGTTGACAGACAGCAGACAAAGTCAAATATGACAAGAATCTTATTATAAAAATGGCGACTTTCAGACATGCGCATACAAAAAAATGATCGGAAGCTTCGCTTCTTGTTGAGCTGGTGTATTCTTTGGTATAACCTTCCTCAACTGTGGATTACCAACTTAAGCCCCACCACAAACACGAATAATCGAGCTGTAAAAGGTCGAAAATATGGTTGCCTACCAAGCTTCCTCGATACGTATATATGACTGATTATACGAAGAAAACGAAGATATGGCTGCCTACCAAGCTTCCTCGATACTTATATAGGACTGATTATAAGAAGAAAACGAAGTGTAACAAAGACGGACAACGCAGCCACTATAAATAGGAGAGATTACACTTTTGAAAGAGTAAGTCAATTTAGATACCTGGGAATAATAATTGATGAGAAGAACAACAGAAGTGCAGAGATCAACGCAAGAATAATCGCCGGAAACAAAGTATATTGGAAGTATCAGAAACTACTAAGGGACAAATGCATCAGTAGAAAAACCAAGATCAAAATTTATAATCCGCAAATCGACCAGTAATAACATATGCCGGAGAAAATATGAGACCAACTGATAAAGACGAAGGAAATCTCAGAGTTCTAAAGAGGAAAATCATGAGGAGGATAATAGGCCCAAAACATATTCCGAATGAAGGGTACAGAAGGCTATATAACTATGAAATAGATCAATACATGAATGGTGAAGATATAGTCAGACATATAAAGGCACTTGAAAGATACTTTTGATTTTTGCCATGCTTTCGAAGTGTTTAGCTCCTGGTCCGTACTCTCCATTCCCAGTCCCTTCTACAGTATATATATAGAACACAAATCGTCGAAATATATTGAGAAAGGCCAATTATTATAAAATCTCTAATCCTATTGTACACTGCTTAATATAATTATTTAAAAACAACAATTTCCGATTATCCTAGGTTAGTTTTGTTTGTATATATTCAATTTGATCAATATACTTAGGTATATTACTATAAATATAATTATTATGAGTATGAAGTATTTATTTTCATCGTTGAAAGAATTTTAGTTTATCTTCGGTCTCTGAAGAGGATAACTTGGTTATCGACACACACGTAAGATACTGTAAACTGTTAGTGTTGGTGGTAACAATAATAACTGACGCCGTCGACAAACGCTATCAAACACAAAAGCTCTTTCATATTTTCTTCGGGAAAAATAATTACACCCTATTATAAAACTCTCAAGTTGGTCGGTTTGTCAAATATATAACTAGTCATTCTTATCTTTTCACCGCCGCATCTATTTTTAGGTATCTAAAGGGGTTGTGGGGTGGTCGTAGTAAGCGAGAGACGGCATTTTAACGTAGTATACAGCGTATTCCGTCGTAAATTCGGTCTTACTTACGACTCTAGCGACCTCTAATTTCTCCCTAGTGACACACGACGTGTGCTTTATGTGTTTGCGTGAGTGCTCCGGTTCCTCTACGTATCCGCAATTGATTCGACCTTTGCCTTCCTACTCCCACTGACACTGGCCCCACAAATAAGAACTTTTTATATTTACCAGAGATCTTGCATTTTTGTATGACACGTATTGGGGTTTTTATGTTAGAGTTTAGAGCACGAAATACCACTTTGTCGAAAGCATGATTACAGGATTTTGCTTTTTTTATTTTCTCATCTAAAGGGATTTTTTCTAAAACATTTAGGGGTGGCAGCGCAGAGTAAACACTAGGTTTGTTGCAGTATCCTCTTCTTCTATACAATGTTTGTCCAATTAAGTCTGAAGCATATGGGAAACTTTTTTTATTCTTAGTCTTACGAAAAAAAGTTATTCTGTATAAAAAGTTCTCTATGGTGTAAAACTGTAAAATAAAATCATCAGATATCAAAGTTCTTGTGCTGCACGAAATAGTAGATTGTAGATTTATGTCCTATATGTGCAGCAAGGAACAACTATCAAAATCAGACTGACATTTCTTATATTTTGAAAATATTGTTTATTGTGTGTCACCACAGTCTTCATAATAATTTAAAAATGTTGAAATGATTCGCCACTCAGATCAGGTTTGCCCGAAATAAGAGTTTTTCTCGTAAATGGCATTTTCTTGTTACGCGTTGAATAAAAAATAAGCAGAACACTATAATTTTGTATCTCGCAAAATGTCATAGATGTGCAGAGAAGGTTTCTGAGATGATGTCGTGACTTGTAATTTTTCTGTTTCTAAGTTTTTGTTAGCGTTTTCGTAAGAAAAAAGTAATATTTCATCTACTTTATTTGCTTGTACGTTGTTTCGATAGCGTACGAGGGCTGCATTCTATTTTTTCTGAGAAACCAATAAAAGAGAAATACATTTTTGATGTCAGTAATCAACTTTAAATTATATAGGAAAATAAATATTAGGTATGATGGATGTAAGCATTATTTCCTGAATTTACTATTTAGTCCCTTACTTTGTGGAGTCTACTTTTTTAAATGACACCAACTGTTATTAATTAATTACACTATTTGATGCAAGAATTAATGAAAATCCTGAAATATTTTCGGAATAATTATCATCCTCTTCATAGTTCTTCCGCCTGAGTCCTTGTAGGTTCTCACAGAAGGCAACAAGCAGGATGTGAGTAGGTGTTTCATCTTTTCAGGTTTGGGTCGGAGACAAGTTATCACTTGAACGTATCCATACCCATTCTTCTGGTTAGATACAAAGCCAATTCTGCACTTGAAAATATATACTCGATAAAAGTGCTACCTTGCAGCTTCAGCGGCAGGAGGCAGGTAGGAGTTTGAATGCTTTTTTTGTGATCAGTTGCTTGAATGTCTCAAATTTAAGGCTCTTGAAAGTCTTTACATTCCTTGGTACATTGTAAAATGATAGAGTCTCACGAGGGAGATTCTGCTTTTTAAAATTTCTAATGGTTATTTTGAGCTCATCGGTGCTTTGCTACGTTTTTTACCAAGTTTACCACTAGGAGTTGTATTGCACCCAAAAATAGCATGTAAAAAGAGAATCTTATCTCTTATGAAGGCGCGCCCATCCATATACAGAGTGACCCATTTCGTTTGGAAGCACCCCTGTAAAATCCGCAGTTCTCAACCGATTTTGATTTAATTTTTTTTGTTAGATTCAGTATCAAAAACAGTATTTTGGCACACATTTTCATAGCTTAATTACTATTTTTAAAGCTCTCTATGTTAATTTTTCTCTGCCAAAAAAGGCAAAAGTACTTTAGGCATTTTTTTTCTCAAATATAACTATACCACTGGATTCAGAATCATCACAAATGTGAACTAGCAAAATTTTATAAAAAAAATTTTATTAACGACAAAGTTATTACAGGATCTAGGTAAATTGTTCGAAATCAATTCTTCGAAAGTCAATTGTTCGAAAATCAATTGTTCGAAAATCTATTGTTCGAAACTCAATATTCTGAATAGAATATACAAGAATATACAGAGGTCCCTTAAACTTCTGGAACAATCAAATCACTGGTTTATGGACGAAACTTTTAAAACAGTGCCCCATTTATTTGGACAATTATATACAATACATGGTTTGAAAGATAATTATTCCATTCCGCTTCTATATGCGCTTCTTCCTTCTAAAGCACAAAGTACCTATATAACATTTCTTCAGGAGATCAAATCTTTGTCCGACAGCTGCTCCAAAAACAGTCATGATAGATTTTGAACAAGCTATGATAAACGCAGTGTCGATTGCTTTTCAAGAAGCCACAATAAGAGGATGTTTTTTTCATTTATGTCAGTGTGTATATAGAAAAATTCAATCATCTGGCTTAAAACAACGATACGACAACGATGCAGAATTTTCTTTAAAAATAAGGTTGCTAAATGCACTAGCTTTGTTCCCGTACAATTTGTAGAAAAAGCATTTAACGAACCAGACGATGCAGGTCTATTTTCAGAAGAAGTACAACCGGTAGTCGATTATTTCGAAGATTCCTGGATAGGATGCCCTGACAGGAGAAACAGGCGACGATCTCCCTCATTTTCTCATCAGATGTGGAACTGTTTCGATGGCGCTATTGCAGGACTACCTAAAACGAATAACGCTGTAGAGGGTTGGCACAGAAGTTTTGAAAGTCAAATTTCGGCCATCCATCCAAGTATCTGGAAATTTGTGGACGCTATCAAAAGGGAACATTCCTTAAATGAATTGAAAATCGACCAGTATACTGCATTACTGCAGGAGCACCTAGGCCAACTCCAAGAAAAAAGTATGTTGATTGCGCAAAACGAATATTAAATCTGGTAGAAAATTTCGATCCAACCAATATTTTAGATTATCTAAAAGGAATAGCTCATAACTTGAGTTATTAATTTATATTTTATTGTTATTAAAAAAAATACCAAAAAAAAATAAACAAAAAAATTTTAAAAACCGAAAAAAAAGACAAAAAAAGAAAAAAAATACCAAAAAAGAAAAACAAAACAAAAAAAAACAAAAAATACAAAAAAAAAAAAATTAAACAAAACTTCTAAACAAGCCTGCTTTACGCTGACAGTCCTGAGCCTGTGCCTAAGTGTGAAGGGAAGTTCTTTTTTATTTAAAATTTATTTAACATAATTTTTAACTATTCGTTTCTTACATTTATACTAAAATTTACCACAACATAACTTCTAAGTAGATAACCACAACGTAATAAGATCTGGTGGAGGTTTTTTGTAATAACAATAAAGAATTTTTAACTGAAATTCGGTGTCCCCTTAAATTTAATAAATCTATTCCAGATATTTGATTTCGAAAAATTGAGTTTCGAATAATTGATTTTCGAATAATCGGTCATTCGAAAAATTGATTTTCGAACAATTGATTTCGAACAATTGATTTCGAATAATTTACCGGTACCCGTTATTACAACATGAATTTGGAAAAAGTGGTATTTTCATTAATTTCTCAGGTAGAATGTGGACAAATTTTTGAAATGGCAGCATGGTGAACAAAAACTAGGCTTCAAACATATTGCACAGTGAAAATTCGAAGCCGATAACTTAACCCTTTCTGGAGTTATAGCTTCTGAAAGTAATGTAAAATTGTGCTTAATAATTTGGATTGTTTGCAAAGTAGTCTATAACAATACGGTCATTAGAATTTCTTGCCTGCAATTTTTTTTCAATACATTTGGTCACTGTTCCAGTCTCAATAGACACTTTTGTCAATTTTCTGCACTACAAAGCAGCAAATACGGCGATCTGGATGTCTCCGATTAACTATTTCTATTACTTCTCGTTCACTTCTATCATTGAAACCACAAAAAAGTACAATTTCAACTTTGTCTTGAGTAGTTAAATAAATGAATATTTGGAGCTTTCAGTACTTACTATTTCATACAAATGTTACTGCCTGACATAAATAAAATTTCAAAATCAAAGCCTACTTGCGACTCGTTGATTTCATTTTGTTAATAAATGAAATTATTAAGCACAATTTTACATTACTTTCAGAAGCTATAACTCCAGAACGGGTTGAGTTATCGGCTTCAAATTTTTACTAAGCAATATGTTCGAGTCTTAGTTTTTGTTTATCATGTTGCCATTTCAATAACTTGTCTACATTCTACGTAAAAAATTAATGAAAATACCACTTTTTCCAAATTAATGTTGTAATAACTTTGTGGTTAATGAAAATTTTTTTATAAAATTTTGGTAGTTTACAAATGTGATGATTCGGAATCCAGTGGTATAGTCATATTTAAGAAAAAAAATGCCTAATGCACTTTTGTCTTTTTGGCAAAGAAAAATTAACATAGTTGGCCTTGAAAATAGTAATTAAGCTATGAAAATTTGTGCCAGAATACTGTTTTTGATACTGAATCTAACAAAAAAAATAAAACAAAATCAGTGAAAAAATGCGGATTTTACGGGGGTGCTTCCAAACAAAATGAGTCACACTGTATAACATTCACTAAAAACCAAAGAAAATTATATTATGTTGCTTGAAAATCAAACAAATATTTCTTCATCCTCTTCACTTCATTTCCGACTCAAATATAATTTATAACTCTGCATACCATATTACCAATGTGAGCTGAGATTAACTGAGACTTCAGTCAAAAAGTAGATCGGAATGTTATGTTTATTCCGGGGAAATAATAAACTTCCAAGATATAAACCGCGAATAGAAAAATTTCATTAAAAAAAAACCCTTGTGACCAGTTTACTAATTTCTGGAAAGCTACTGAAGTTGGCAAAAAAATCGAAAGGGCCGTTGGAAAAGGGACATTTCAAACGTTCCAGTGATGTGAAAATACCAAAAAAATCAACTCAAACAAAGTTAATTTTTATTGAGATGTGAACAAAAAAAAATAAAACAACCTTTCTGAGATCGTTGGATGGCTTTTAAGGACCCACTACCAAAAAAAAGGACTATAGTCTGTTTCTTATTGTCTGACAGCACGCGAAAAGGTCACAGAAGCTAGTCAGGTAGTAAACCATAAGCGTCACCGTTCATCTAAGGAATTTATTTATTTTTTAATATTATACCCGATCTAATAATTAAAGGTAATATGAATCTAAATTCGGTGATACTTTCTTGATACTTTCCAAGAAACATTACAATAGAGTCCTACTAGGGATTGTCCTAATGACTACTTAGAAACTTTGCAGGTATATACGGTGAAACTTGGTCTCGCCCAAATTTGTATAATTTGTTTTGCTCAGAGTCGCTTACGTTCCATAAGTGTTAACTGTGTTGTGAAAAATGTCTTCAAGTTTCACCCCAGTAAAGTGTAAGAGCTTGCTTAGCTTACAAACGAAGACTGTGGTGTTAAATGTGCATGATGCTGTTGTACATCAAATGCCGGCTGCTACTGTTAGAAATATAGTTTCGACATGTTCCAATATGACAGGAGTTAGTGAATCTACTATTTACAGGCTTCTAAGGGAGAGGAAAAATGGAAAAATATCTCCACCTAAAAAGTCAACTGGAAGAAAACCACTTGACCTTGATGAACATATGCAAAATGCAATAAGACGAAAAGTACACGAATTATATTTTAAAAAAGAGATCCCAACCCTCGACATAATTCTAAGAATGGTAAAGGAGGACGAGAATTTGCCTGACATAGGGCGAAAAACTTTGTGGAAAATATTACACAAATTAAACTTTACTTGAGAGAAGCAAAGTCGCAAATCAGTGCTAATCGACAACGAGCAAATAATATGTTGGAGACGACAGTATTTACGAGATATCCGAAGATACAGACAGGAGGGAAGACAAATCTATTATCTAGATGAGACATGGCTCAATGAAGGACATTCAGTGAAAAAAATATGGCAGGACAAAAGTATTAAAACCAGTCGTCAAGCTTTCATAGAAGGTTTATCTACTGGACTGAAAACTCCTATCGGTAAAGGTCGCCGACTAATAATAACGCATATTGGATGCAATCAAGGGTTCGTTGAAGGTGGTTTACTGGAGTTTCAGTCAACATCAACCAAAGACTATCATGAAGAAATGACTGCAGATGTTTTTGAAGAGTATTTTACACAAATGGTCGAATTAATTCCAAATAATGCTGTAATCGTTATGGACAATGCCACTTATCATTCGCGATTAACAGAGAATCTTCCATCTACCTCTTGGAGAAAAGCTGATATTAGAAACTGGTTAATCGTAAAAGATATACCATTTGAAGATGATATGTTGAAAAAAGAACTTTTAAAGGTTGCTTCAGATGACAAGCTACAATTCAAAAAGCTTTTTATTGATGAAATAGCCAAGAATCGTGGGATAACAGTGCTTCGTTTGTCGCCATACCATTGTGAATTAAATGCGATAGAGTTAATATTGGCCCAAATGAAAGGTTATGTAGCTAGACATAATAAAACATTTAAAATGAAAGATGTTCGTGATCTAATGAAGTACTCATTGACAACAATAACTGAAGAGAACTGGAGAGATGCTGTGAATCATGTAATTAAAGAGGAAGAGAAAATGTGGGTTTTAGATAACCTCATGGAACAAACTATAGAACCGATAGTGATCTCTCTCGACGAGTCTTCGGATGATACTTGTAAGGCCAGCGAAGAGGATGATACTATAGATTGAATTTTATATTTCCTATAAATGGTATAATTACTTTACTTGACATACATTAATTCATTATCAATAAATTTGAATTATGAAAATTAAACTATATTTTCTTTAATCAATTTAATTTAATAAAAATGAAAATGTAACTTGTTAATAGGCCTGAACGAATGAATTTTATTTCAACTGTAATGTCGACCGAATCTAATTAAATAAGCAGAATAAACTAATATCGTAATCTCCGCCACTGCCGCAATATTTATCGTTTATCTGGCATTGTTCAGTTTTATTACCATATTGTATTTTGAGCTGAAACAGGGATGTATAGATAACCAATACAGACACCTACTTGTTTTGCATTAGAATTTTAGTATTTACTTGTAAAATTCTTAGGATCACTCTGTAAAAGATACATTTCTATTTGAATATTTAATGAGGCTACTGTGCTGTCAGACATTTAGAAATAAACATTCTTCATTAAAATTTGGATGTATCTTGTAGGAGTCGAGAAATATCCAAAAAAAGCTTTGTCCTGGGTTGCGATATTAGAAATAAATAGAAAAGTGCTCTGAGATAAAGGATACAATAGCTATGGGGCTTCCCTTTCACTTGAATTTTGAATCATAAAAAAATATCCATTTTTACTCGAGTTGTTGGACAATATGTCAGCCGGCTTATGTCTACATTGCTCGAATTTGTTCTCCTGGAGCTACAAGTACACATGTGCATTTTATGGGGAAGTTATCTTGGAAACGACGAAAACTCGAAAAAAGTCATTGTAGATAATCAATTAACTCCATTTTTCATCGAATCATAAATTTTCTTAATGTCATATTTTGGCAGATATTAGCGAAAAACGGATTTTTTGAACTTTGGGACCATTTTTCAGTTTGACACCGGACCTGGGAATTAGGAAAAATTTCTTCTTTTGAAAGACCCACTTGAGACCTAAAATTTCGACCGGTGTGATCTTTTTGCTCAATTAACTACCGGTTTGTCCCTTTATTTGTTGGCTCTTCTACTAAAGTTTTCAGGTTGTCCCAATCAGCTCCTTCATAAAAAAAATGAAAAATATTATCATCATGTCGGATAATCAAACAGCCATCGAAGCACTGAATTCTTGTGTGATGATATGGGAACAGTTTACTATTATTTGCCGATTATCAATACTTATGCGTATTTATTAAATTCATCCATTGCAGGATTATCTAATTTTTCTTTTCCTCTTTCATTTCTTCATCGTTATATTCGATGGGAGCATGCATATATATTTATTTTTCGGCCCAAAACATATTATTCAATGTTTTTATTGACTAGAAACCCAGTTCCCAACATTTTTTTCTACAATACCTACTGTGAAATATATAATCTGACATTTCTATAAATCCATTTTATTTTTTTGTCTTTAGCACTTCTAAAACAACAATTTCATACTTTTTGATTTTATTTTCTGTTTTCTTGAAAGCCCTTCCTTCATTTATCCCTCTTACATTCCAACTTGCTGTATTTAATAAAAGAGATCTACTTTATTTTGCATATTTCCTGCTTTACTGAAAAAATATACGTAAAATATTAGTTCTTGACAAAAAAAATTATATTTATTATACAATCAACTTTCATGAAATTATATAAGTCGCATTTAGAGATACGAAAAATCTTACGTACACAAAGTTTCCCTTAACACAAAATTAAAATCAAAAGATTTTGCTCTTTTTAAACTCCCCTTTTATACCTTTGGCTTATACTCGTTTATCAAAAATTCCATTTCCGCTCTATTACCATAAACATGCAAAAGTATCTCTTTAAAAAGTAAGTTTTTATACCGGCACTCCTAAATGCGTTCTTATCTTTGAGCATTACCCTCTTTCTAGTGCCAAATAGCGAGAAATTTGCTAATTAACTCTTATTCTAATATTTATTTAAAGCTGAAGATGATGCTAGGTAATTTCATCAGATCACATTGTTGGTATAATTTTTGTTATCTAAATGTATGTATTTAAAAAAAAACGTAAATATATTTTTTCTCCTTCCTACATTGTAAACAACGCATTTGGACACTTTTTAGCACTTGACGACGGGCTATTATTATATCTACTTACTATTTTTTTGGTGGTAATAATTGCCATATAAAACGTGTATCCCATTTACTT
>CAJUYG010001475.1:37398-68325 GCA_910591675.1 Galerucella calmariensis
ATATATATATATATATATATATATATATATATATATATATATATATACATATATTGTACTCTGTCTGTCAATTCTTTCATACACGTCATAGATGCGCGGGACTTTGTAAACACAACAGCGTATAGGTTAGAACACGCACGGCTTGCTAAATACATACGTTCTAAAATTGTAATATTAAAATATGATTTGTTTTTGAATTTATTAAAATTATGACGCGTACACTTGCTAAACACACAAAATGTGGAGGTTATAATGCGTATGACTTGTTAGCACAATAATAAAGAGAGGTTATAGTGCGTACTTGCTAAAACTACAAAAGCATTTATTATTATTATCTGTATATGTATAATCGCACATTGCAGCATGTAATACCTCTCTTCGCATCTAATACACATGAGAGCTCATGGCAGCATGTGTTGAATGCCTTGATCTAGACGCGTAGGTTGATGGTTCGCGCCCGGACTATGGTGAAAGTTTTTTCAATTTATTTGCTTTCTATAAGAGAGAAAGATGCAGACAGAGAAACACGCGACGCCGCACAGCTTACAATAGCTTCCTATATCAAAAAGTGTCGTGACAACTTTTGGTAAGAATTTTATCCGTCTAGCCTCCTTTCACAACGCGCGATTAGGAACTTCGTTCCAAAAAGTGCTGCACTCATTAATGAAGCTATTTCACCTTCATATTGAAGAAAGTGGCATGGGTTGTCTACTTTTCACATATGAGATGAGATAGCAGTCAGTTTCCAATAAATGTAACACTTTTGTATGAATGAGTGGCTTTTTCTATAACTTTAGCATTAGCATCGTTATTTATAAAAAATCCTATAGGATAACAACGAGCTGAGTAGTGCAGCACATAAATAATGAGAGTTTCATAGTAAGTTACTACGTGGAGTAAGTGGATTTACTCTTGCACCAATCCGGATATATGACGTACTAGCATCTGAAGAAGGATCATAGAAAAGTATTTGCTATATTACAATATTACAATATTACAATATTACTATATTACCCTAGCATGTGAAGTTCCCAACACGAGGTACCTAAGTACTACCCTTTATAAGTGGCATGTTCCAAATGTATCAATACCAACCGTTTGATTGGTACATTTCATCATATTGTAAGAAAACTCGGTCTGTAACTACATTTTTGGGAAACATTGATAGATACTGCTTCACTAAGCGCACAAAACTACCAAATTTGCACTTCTTCATGATATCTATAGTCCTAAGACTTAATGGTGATGTCCGACATGGTCACCTAGCATCTCGAAATAGACGATGATGTCATCCACGTATACCTTGATGCATCGGTCTACAAGTCCAGCAAGGACTGCCGTAACCACTAACCAGGTACGTTCCTCAACCCAAATGTTATGACCTTGAATTCGTACAATGAGAGGAGCGGGTAAATATACAACACGGCTCCACCCACCACCTCAAATCTAGTAGTTGAGATGCGCATGCGTCCAAGCAGCTTTTAACCTTCTATTCGATGTATCTGAATGTGAGCTGATTAGCGCAGTTGGTAGGGTATTGAGCTTACAACTCAGGGGTCGTAGGTTCGAAACCGGGTTAGGTGCTTGGTCTTTTTGTTTTTTTTAGTTTTTTATTTTTTTTTCCGATATTTCTATACATAGTTACACGTTGATCAACCGAGTTTGGGCCTGGGTTTTCTTGTATTTTTTTAGTTTTTTATTCCTTATTTCTGATATTTCTATACATAGTTACACTTTGATCAACCGGGTTTGGGCCTCGGTTTTCTTGTTTTGTTAGTTTTATATTTCTGATATTTACATATTTATTTAAAGTGAAGTGAGTGACACTGACAATCCAATTACTTAGACTTGCGCAGTTAATTTAGCCGTGTTGTATATTTACCCGCTCCTACAATGAGTCGTCTGGGTAGCGTGAATGCTTATAGCTGCCAGGGGGTCTATTCACTAACAGTGAGAGCTCCTACGAGAGTACACACTTATAAAGTGCGCATGCGGGCTATATCATAATTTGCAATTTCGAGAGAGCTCGCATGCGCATTTTATTGAGTGTGTACTCTCGTAGGAGCCCTCATTGTTAGTGAATAGACCCCCCGGAGTCAGGGTCAATAGGAATCTGTCAAAACAAGCTTGTTAGATCAAGACGTGAAGATCTTGGCGGATACTAGCTCTCTAACGGTTTCATGGATAGATGGTAGCTGGGAGACTTCGTCTATGGTGATGACGTTCAGCTTCCGGTAGTTAACGCAGAACCTTGGCTTTTCGTTCTTCTTGGTCACGATCACGATTGGGCTGAGTGGTGAATGACACCTGAGGCTAGCATGTATTCGACCTTTTGGTATATAAGTCTCTTCTTTTCTGGGGAGTACTTATATGGGCGGAAGTTGATGGTTTTTCCGAGGTTGGCTGGATTCTCATCGAAGTCGCATATATGCTGTTGGCTGGCGGACATGGTCATCGAAGCTGTCACAGGAGTCTTGGAGGAGACGGTTTATGGCGTTTGGAGGTGCCAGCATGGAAATATCAGCGTGAAAAATCTATCAGGACTTGGCATCACTATGATCAAATCATAATTAACTGTGGCCCTGAGTTAGGTTAGGTTATTCACTAACCGCTACAGTAAAACGTCGAGCCCTCACAATCTTTGACAGTTGGATAGTAATAACTAATAAGCTTACTTCTTCTTTGATATCATGTAAGCGCAAATCGCATTTCATCTATGAGACCCAAAGATACAGCAAATCTTCATCATATTACCACGTATTTCAAAAGTATGAGGACAGACTTATTATCTGGACGAAAACATGTGAAATTTTACCGTGTAAAGTAATCACAAATAAATTGAAATATTGATAATGTGGAATACTTAGGTTACTATTAATGTAAAAATTACCTTTTCTGCTATAAATTATGGAAAAAATTTTAGTACTTATGAAGCTTATGTGATTCCACGTAGCGAAAAATAAAAGCCAGTTTTACCTATTATTAATTATTTTATAAATAACAGGAATATGAGATATGTAACCAAGCATATTATACATTTTCAGCAAAGTATGTTTGGTTGCCGATAGTTTAGCCAAAGTAAGCAATAATCTCTGGAATTATAAAAGCCACAAAACTATAATATACATGTTGTAGATATAGTACACAGTGTATGATTAGATTCGTTCCAGCTAGCGATAGAATCGTTCTTAGTATCGTTCGCGCAAGTGCTGTATTTATTTCGCGCTTCAACTACTGATTACCAGTATCTTTCTTGGGACGGTGATAAAGTTGATGTGTCCATTCCTAATTCGAGTTTATGCACTATATAGTACTCGATACGATTCCTGAAATACTGGTTGGAACAAACCTATTGTCAATTATTGGAACAATACATTATAAATTTTATTTCCAACGGAAGGTATGGTTGAAATAGTTAAAATAATACCCTTTTTGGTGTGCGTCATCGATTGTGACGTATATCTGGGTTTTCGGCATGTCGTTTATTTTATTTGCTATTTTGACATATAGCTAACCTTAAATTTGATGAATAACATCATCAGGATTGTATTTAGCCAAATTCGAAAAGGCTATGCAATTAATAATTACCAGCTTCTTTTTGTAACTCAAAATACTTGAGAACTTTCAAAATTCTGATGTTTTTCCGTGTATTCATGCATATTTTTTGTATTATTTAAATAAATAAATCAATAAGATTAATATTCACTTTTCATAAATAATAATTGACCGTAAACAACAAAGTACAGACCTGTCAAGAACTGTCAGCGTGACAGTAGAAAAAGACGTAAGACTTATTGCCGCTACGAAAGTAACGCCTTCATAGTATTTTAAACTCTTGATTGATAGGTTGAGCTTGAGCGTAATCTAAACATCAAACAATCAAATTTTTGTAAGTCAAAGATTAGCGTTAACGTTTGTAATACGTTTAAACGGTTCATTATTGTGATATTTTGATAAGGATTAATCACAGACCTGCCTTTTTTTCCATTTCTTTCTACGTAATGTGTTAGAAAGACATTAACAATCGATGACGCACACCAAGAAGGGTATTATTTCAACTTTACCCTTCTTGATGTGCGTCATCGATTGTGACGTATATCCGTGTTTTCGGCATGTCGTTTATTTTATTTGCTATTTTGACATATAGCTAACCTTAAATTTGATAAATAAAATCATCAGGATCCTATTAAGCCGTATTAAGCCGATTTTGCAACTTGTACTGTTTATTGTTTATATTAGGTTTTTCGTTTTTGCTTCAAGTGTATGGTACAGTTTATGTGGAATTAGTTCGAGGACTCTTTAAAGTGATTAGACAATATTAATATTTTTGTGGATTTGATATAAGTGCAATCAGGCAAGTAGAAAACAAGAAAAAAAGTTGACCCCAAAAATTAACTTTTCTGTGTTTAATTTACAGATTATTTATATTAAATTCTTTTGTACTCTGCTTTATTTTAAAAAAATAAAATTTTATTAGTAAATATACCAACATTATTGATAATCCCCACATAATTCCTCTAATTCACGAAACATCTTAAACGTTTAGCCAAACGTTAAGAAAAAAATCATAGAAAGTCGTTATTATTTGATGTAAGTATTTAACGGTTCATTAAAGAAGTTGCTTTGTGAATAACTTAGAATAACTAAGAATTATAAAAATAAACTTGTAAACACAGAACATATGGCTTGTAAACATGCGTTATGCAACCACCATAACAAATAAAGACAATCACCATTAATAGGTGGCGCAAAGAGACGTTACATGTTTATTTACGTTGCTTGCCGCTTCTTCCTTGGGTGTGTTCTGTGGTATTAAAAATGCTGATGTTTTTTCGTGTATCTAGGCATATTTTTGTATTATTTACATAAATATAAAAATAAGATTAATATTAACTTCTCATAAATAATAATTGACCGTAAGCAACTAAGTACACATCTGACAAGAACTGTCAGTGTGACAGTAGAAAATAGACGTAAGACACATTGCCGCTACAAAAGTTACGCCTTCATAGTATTTTAACCTCGCGATTGATAGGTTGCGCTGGCGCGTAATCTAAACATCAACCAATCAAATTTTTGTAAGTCAAAGATTAGGGTTAACGTTTGTACAACATTCAAACGGTTCATTATTGTGATATTTTTATTAGGATTAATAACAGACCTGCCTTTTTTCCATTTTTTCCTACGTGATGTGATAGAAGGAGATTAACAATCGATGACGCACACCAAGAAGAGTATTATTTCAACTTATACCATTTTAGTAAGTCTTGCATTTGGCCTTGTTCTTGTTAATTCGTTATTAATCTTGCTATTTGCTAGTGTTTGTGAGATCTTAATATTGCTCTTGAAAAATCGCAGTCCAGCCCGATTCTGCTCATAAGCAATTTGGCCAGGTCAGAATAATCATCTACGTTCAAAGCATTCAATGGTACATAATGATTTTGAAATTCTTTTCCATCAAACAATCATACCAGAGTGAAAACTAATATTCATTCTATCATTTTTCGGATGATGTCTTTTCAAATAAAAATATAATAATCAAGTGTCAACATAGATTGTTCGATATAAAGAGTATTCGAGTATTTTTCTGCTGTTGACCCTCGGGATTGCACTGTTTACGGAAAATGCCGTAACTTCTGCTAAACTCTGGATTTTTGTTGTTCTTTTCAATTCAAAGAAGTATGCTCTTATTTTCAGAGCTGCGTGTGTGACTTGACTTTTCGTTTCCTTTTTCAGATGGTAGACGTAACGTGTACAATAATTTCAAGGCATCTAAATCCAGAAAACTTTTTCCGAAGCTTCTAGATAAATAAATTCACTATTAATATTGTATGAGAGTCATGGAAACCTGAAACTATAAAATAATGCTTTAAAGTTGAAAATGGTTGAATTGGGAATATTTCACAATAGAGCATTTGTTTTTAATGGCAAATGAAGTATTAACCGCTGTAAAATAACAGTGACTTTCACTGAGACCTAAAAGATCTATTGAGCCCTCTTACTTCTAGTTAGTTTCTGATGAGAGTTTCAGAGACTAGTAGCTCCTTTATCCCTATTTCTCGGAGGAATTTAGGGAAAACGAGAAAACGAGAAGTTGAAAGAGAAAGTTGAAAAACAAGGCGTCAAAATTGCGTCTCTGGAACGTGAAACTAAAAGAAAAAACCTAATAATAAAAGGAATAGAGGAAAGAGAGAATGAAAGAGATGAAGAAACATTAGAGAAAATAGGACAGGTAATAAGTGCATTAGAAGTAAAGTTTAATGCAGAAGATGATATTGATGATGTCATAAGAATTGGAACACTAATAAATGGCGGAGTCAATAGACCGATATTATTAAGATTAGTGAGGAGCAACAAGAAAATGGAGATACTTAGACAAAGTAAAAACTCAAAGGAACAAATATATGGATCGATGAAGACTATCCAAAGGAAATATACGATGAAAGAAAACTGCAGTATCCACAATTAAAGATAGCTAGAGAAAATGGTCACAGAGCATATTATTATATTAAATACAATAAATTAATTATAAATAATGAAGTTTATGAAGGAAGTAATAAAGATTTGCAACAAGGCCGGAAACAAGAAAAAGAAGACAGGAAAAGTAAAGTACAGGAAAGATCGCCAGAAGCTAACGCACTGGATGATTAATTGGGAAAAATTACGCGGACAGCAAAAAACTAATAACCCAAACAGTAAATCGGGAGGAAAACTATAAAAATGGCTATGGAAACGAATGTGACAATGGAAACGGATATGACAATGGAAATGAATTAGAATGTATAAAAACTTATAAAAAAGAGATGAATGCTACTGAAAACAGATACAAAAGAAAAAACAAAGGGAAATGTATTAATAAAGAAATCGAGAGGATGTGGAAGATAGCTACATGGAATATAAGAGGACTATTAGGAAAGGACGACGAATTAATACAAGAATTCGAAAAGGAAAATTTGGATATATTAGGAATTACAGTGACCAAAAAGAAAGGAAGCAGAAGTGAACGAAAGAATAAGTGCAGCAGTCAAAGTATATTACTCATTAAATCGAAATTTCCTGGGAAGAAAAGAAATTACAACTAAAACCAAATTGAATGTGTACAAGTCAGTCTTTCGACCAATCCTTGTGCATGGTAGTGAAAGCTGGGTACTTACAAACTCACTCAAAAGCAGAACACAAGCAACAGAGATGAAGTATTTACGCAGGGTCAAAGGTGTCACCAGAAGAGATCGAATGCGGAATGAAATAATAAGGGAAAACCTAAACATAGAACAAATACTGAAAACAATCGAAAAACAGCAGCTTAGATGGCTTGGGCACCTTTGTAGAATGGAGAGCAGTAGACCAGCAAAAAGGATTTGGCAAGCTAGAGAAGTAAGCAAGAGAAAAAGAGGTCGCCCAAAGAAAACATGGGATAACACAATAGCCGAAATTTTAAAAGAAAAAGGAATTACATGGACAGAGGCGGCGAAAAAAGCTAGAAATAAAAAGGAATGGCGAAAGTTTGTCCACGAATAAGCGACACACCCGACACCCACAGCGGGTACAAACGGGAGGCTTCAACTTAGGTAAATGTTCCTCTTCTATCCAGTAATCTTCCAGGTGCTGTGCTCTAGGATTCCGAATTGCAAAGCAATTCGAAAGTATGTGGATGGAGGTTTCTTCTTCCATACCAAAAAATCTACATTCTTCTTCCTCCACTACTTTGAGCTTTTTCAGGTGCCTATTCAGACTACAATGTCCCGTTAGAATTCCTGTTAAAACACTCAGCGCAGTTTTACTTTGACCTATGTATTGATTTGATATCAACAGGTTGTAGTCACTCAGAAGAGTATTTGATTCCCTACTGGAACTTTTCAATGGTTAGATCTTCTCTTTTTTCGGCTTTACCTATTTCTTCCAATATCACATTAGAGCTGATTCTGCAAAAGGGACAAGTCTTCCAAAAGAGTATTTCAGTCACCCTGCTAGTTCATCTGCTATTTTATTGCCTTCTATTTTAATTTGGAGCTGATTACACAAGAGCTCAGTGCTCTAATGGCTGCTTGACTGTCGTACCCTGGGCAGAGCTGTCCAAAAAGTCTCCTTTTAAAATTACAATTAGCTTCCATTATTTCCCATATAAACCTATAGGTGGACAACGATCGCCGCAACTACAAGATGTCTCACGTTAAAACGGTCTATTACAAACCACAATGGTTGGTTATATCGTGAAGATATTCCATCCCAGTTTAACTTAGATGTGTAAAACAGTGTCTGTCGGGGCATATAACCCGAGAAGTAGATGTTTGTTCCTAATGAATGGTCTACTTTTTGAAAAGTATCATACTATTATCTTGACATCTATTGATAACACGCTATAATTGAATGTGACAATGATTGTTAAATGAAACTGTTATTAAGTAAATACTTTTTCTAACTGAAATAAAAATCACACCTAAATATAAAAAATAAACCATGTATATACAAGGCAAATTAGTTATAAAAATTTCTGTAACAACCTCATTTAAGATATTTTTTTATTGAAATAAATAAAATGAAATACTCCAGTTTTTATAAAATGTTTTCATTTTGTTAGTGACGCCTATGTTGAGCGCGAAAAGTATTTTTTCTGTTTAACTTTGTACTTTGTAAGGAGCATGTCACCCATCCCTCTGATCTAATTCCAAGTTTTGTGACAGGCTTAACATTCTAATATGGCTCTTTTTGGATGGAAGAAGGGAAAAAAGTCACTGTCAAGGGAATCGGGTTCAAAAATGCTGGTACGTACAACGAGTGTAATGAATACAATGGAATTATGCTGTTAACAACTTGAATGAGAATAGGAAACAATATTAGTAGCTGTATTGGCTCTGGGAAAGAATTCAAGAAAAAAGTACAACAGAAAAAATATTTGTTGGTGTTGGTAAATGTTTTTGTCGTATTCGTAATAAATGTTTGATTTACATTAAATTTTATTATCGGACAGAATCGTCTTCCGCGTAAATAACAAGTAGGTACTCTCGGACTATATATCAAATCATCAAATTATCCATTAAAATAAATTATCCATATCCAACATTTAATCTGAGAACATACAAAATTTCATTATTATAAACTGGGTGCAAATTTGAAGGTTTCTGTAATTCTGCATTTTTCAGAAAATGTGACAAAACCGTTTACATTTTTTGACATCTGTTTGTTTTGATTTTTACTAAATATTTCATATAGTCCAATAAATGAAGGCGAAAAATACCGTCAACATGGACATCTGGTCCAGCAAGGAAATTTTTTTTTTTTTTAATTTGCAGGTAATAGTGGGTACATTGAACCCCCAAAATGTCAGGTGTCTGAAATTTGTGGAAGGGTCGGAAAATGGCTCTAGAGATCCCGAAGATCCGTTTTCCGCCGATATCTCCCGAACTACGATCCCTAGAGAATTTTTGTTAGGACAAAAATGAAGAGCAGTTCATTACCTACAAAAGTTGTCCTCACAATTTCTTTCGTTACACCAATATTTTTTGCAAAAATGGTGGTTGAAAAGTTGAAAAGTTTTCTGAAACTTAAAAACTGACGCTTCTAGCCCAAAATCTGGGATGAGCGACCCTGAAAATACACCAATTTCTATGTTTAGGCCTCCAGGCATCTATGGTAGATGGCGCCACCTTGCATTTTCGCAACCGCGAAATAATTAAAGCCATGAAAAGGAACATGAAAATGATCGATCTCTTACCCACTCTCGGGGTCAAAAAAGTTATCGCTTCCTTTAAAGTTGAGACCCTGGCCTGCTTCTATTGGACAGACCAATCCTAGGAATGATTGTGTGCGAAAAGGATTGAAAGTAGACGCTAAAATTGCGAAAATAACTTCCCCATTCTTCATTACCGAATACCTCTTCCTACACAAGCGATGAACTTCCACAGACGATACCTTCTCCAGGAACAAATGGTGGTTGTCTTTCCTGGTCTTGCTAACATTTATTAGGGTTTCTAGTCCTCGGGTAACCGTTGTAACGTCTTCAGTCAGAGCTTGATCACAAATAAAACTCACGGGCGTACTAGAATCCTCTGCGACTTGTATTTTTCTACATGAATGAACAATATTTATCAAATCATTAGATGCCATTTCCCCCACAACAATATTAATGATCTTAATTAAAAAAATGAAACCTCACCGTGTGCTCCAAAAAAAAAGAAGTTTAAGAATTTAAAATATTTCCCTGTTTTTTATCAATAAAAATTTAAAAAATTTTTATTCAATAATAACAATAAAATTAATATTAATGACTTGAATTTTACTTTTTACTCTGGAATACTACTAATTTATTCTTGAAAAATCACGAAAGAGATAGTGTTTACATGTAAAATTGTCAGTTGTTGACAAACAATGCAGCAGAAAGCATCCACGTGTACACGCACTATAGCAGACGCCGTCGACCACACTATAGATGGGTGGCGTGGCGGCGTGCGAGAATAAAATGAGGCATCCATTACAACAAATTTAGAGACAAATTTCTTTTAAATGCATCAAATAAAATACTTGATACACATATCAAAGGAAAGTTCAGAATGTGACCTTTCATATTATTATATTATTATTTATATATTATATATATTATCATACGTATTATGCTTGACCGGGAAGAATTTTACTGTAAAGAGAAAAAACTGCTCGAAAAAACTCGGAAGAATAGCTGTCTTCCCTCAAAAAACTGGAAATTTCCCCGATTTTCCTGAAAACCTAGGGGTCTGGGCCAAAAAAAATCATACCATCGGCAAGAGGATATTCTAACCTTTCTCCCAATATCAATTATAAGCGGGTTTGACAGTTAATCATCGAGAAATTCCCGATAAACCAGAGCGCTCGGGAAAACTCCGGAAATCCACAACAATCGCCTCTTGGAAAACACATTATTCAAAAAAATACGGGCGAATCATTGGTAGCATTGTTTCGGAATAAATAAAGTACCCCCCAAAGAACCATTATCCAATAGGATTGGCTGAAATAACTATTAATAAAAATAATATGAATAAATCCATGGAAGCATTAAAAAATCTAGCAAAGACGAATTTTGGCCTGGTTTTCCAATGACCCAGGAGCCCGAATTGAGTGGATGAAAACACGCCTTAGTAGCCACAGATCCCTTCTTTCACCCGCACTTTGATTCATTAAAAAATATTGATTTTCACGCGAGTTATTAAAAAATTAGTAATTTACTTGGGGACGTCATGCCCTCAGAGCGTGCTCTCTATAAGCCGGCCTGGAGCTCAATTTTGGGTCGGCGTTCGGGCCATTTATCTCGAAAACTATCTAGTTTTTCGAAAAAATGCTAGGGATCATTTTTGTGGGCAAGGAACTGCTCTTTATTTTTCGTCTGAACAAAAATTCTCCAGTGGTCAAATCTCGGCAGATATTGCGGGAAAACGGATTTTCTGGAATTTCGGAGCCATTTTACCACCCTTCCACAATGGTTAGGTACCTGACATTTTGGGAATTGAATGTGCCTACCATAACCTGCAAATTAAAAAAAATGGCTCTTGCTGGACCAGTTGCCCATGTTGACACCTTCGTTTACTGGACTAATAGCTATTGTATTTAACCGTATTGTAACCTAATAATAATCAACTATTCGGTGATATTGTAAAGAAATTTTAATGTTCTAGGTAGTTAATTATACTTTATTTATTAGTTAAATTATATTCACAAGATAACGAATCGTTGTGTATCTACTATGCAAAAAATAAAGTATAAATCATGTTTACAATACATCCTTTCACAGGTAGGTAAGCAATAAGTTCTGAACAGTTCTGAAGTTTCACAGTTGTGACATTCCCAGTGTTTTATACTTGGACAGGTATATTGATAGTATCTACCCATTCTAATAAGAATATAAATAAACAATGTGTAACTTTACATGTCTATAATTCAATATCGACGGCAACTGAAATTCAATAAATAAATCTAAGATGAATATTTCCATTAAATCAAAAGCATCATACGACTCTGTTATTGGAATCAGTGACCTTTGCTGTGTTTATTGATATCCCTGTTTTGGAATGAGAGAATCGGTTTATATGTTGGTTGTAGGTGTGTTGTTAGTATAGCGGCTTATTCATCTAGTCTGTCTAATGAATAATGATTGAATGAATATGGTTACAAAACGTTTTATTATTTCTGTCATAAGCTGACAGTAGTGCAGAATGAAGCTTAAACAAGACAAGCAGCAGAGGCTTAAGACTCCGAGAGGCCTGGGGCTAAATTTTGAAAAGACTCTCTTGAGAGCAGACAAAAAAGGTGCTCTCAGTTCTTTGATCACGTGACCGACAGCGTCCGGAAATTTGACGGTTTGCACTATTTTTGTTATTCAAAGATACCGATTGTTAATAACAAGCTAGGAAAATTTGAAGGAATTGTGTTTATTGCAGTGTGGAACCAATACTTTGTAGAAACCATAATTTCTATCAATAAAAAGTATACTAACTTTTATTATGCGATTAAGTTAATTGACAATTAACTCGAATATTCAATTTTTGAATAAAAGTGACATTCAAATAAAAATTTTTTTCTGTTGAACAGATAACTTGTTAAAAAGAATCAGAAAAAGTAGCAAAAGAACTGCTCTCAATGAGCAGGAACAAACTACGCACAATAACGGGGCTACTTAATACGGGACACTTTTCCACAAAGGAGCACCTAAACAAAATAGGGCTGTATAACGGAGACCTTACATGCAGAAGATGCAAAAAGGATACCGAAACAGCTCTGCATATACCATGCCTCTGTGAGTCGCTGGACCACAGAAGGCAGAAACTGTATGGCAGAACCCAAATGACTCCAGAAGACTTCTACATCCAACCAGCAAAGAACCTGTATGAACTAATACAGGGAACGGATTGGCTGAATAGGTTGTAGTCAGAGCACTAGGAGTATCCACAATAAGCCCAGGAGGCTGAGGTGGTACCGGCGAAGGGACTGCTCCTTTGGAAAAAAAAACTTCTTACTTAATTGAATAAATATTTTAATATTTTCACGTCAAAACAGCGCCAAAAAGTTGAGTATTTTGGAATGCGTTTCGTTTTAAACAGTAACCAGTATAACTAACTATAAAGAAACGGTTCACCAGTTTATGAAATTGACGTCGCACCTTACAGTGCTTGCGGTACATATCGGAACATAGCTTAGATATGTGTGGATTTTTATTATCTAGATATAACGCGGCAATGGCTGGAATAATGTATATTATAAGGATTAAAAGTGCATATTTTCTTACGAACACAATATTTGCAGTTGCGAGGCGAAGCGCAGCATAGCCGAGCGAATGCAATTATTGCGAGTGAAAATAGGCACTTTTAGTCCGTATTATGTATACTATTTTTTCTCCAACCAAGTCAAAATTAAAATAAATTTAGTTTTATTCAATAATATCAGCGATTCATGGATTGGTGTAAAAAAAAATGTGCAAAACTATGCGGAGAGTGTTCTTGGTTGTGCTTGGAGGTGCTATGCGTTGTAACGAACTAGTTCATTTGAAAATTGATGACATTGAAGATATGGACTCGGTCCTGGTCGTAAAAATTTTGCAGACAAAAAACAAGAAACCTCGTTTGTTTACGATTATAGGCGATAATTATTTGCGTTTATTTCGAAAATATGTTGCACTACGGCCATCAAATATACAGGAACGTCGTTTATTTTTGAAGTATGTTAATGGGAAGTGTCAAAGAATGGTTGTTGGTATTCACAAAATTAGTGCCGTGCCCCCAGATAATGCAAATTTTTTGAAGTTAGAAAATTGGAAGGAGTATACTAGACATTCGCTAAGAAGAACATCTGCTACACTTCTTATTGGCGGTGACCTCACTTGTCTTAAAAGACATGGAGGTTGGAAATCGAGTACGGTAGTAGAAGGATATATTGAAGAATCACGTATCAACAAAGAGAATACTGCCAGAAAAATATTGCAACCTGACAAAGAAGGTACAAGTATCTGTTCAAATATTTCCTCTAATGTTTCATCAACAGTTACGGAGAATATTTTGGGTTGTTCTAACATTAATGAAAATCTTTTGAATTGTTCGAAAATTGTTAGTGATAATTTCAGTGGTGCTTTGAATTTTGGCAATAATTGTTCCAATTGTACATTCAATAATATATCACTATAAATAACAAATAAATACCTATATATAGTTGTTTTACTAAGTTTGTAAGAGACAATGTTTTTTTCATCAAATTTCAATTAGAGAGCTGAAATGCAATTACTTTTAGTCCTAGGATTAAAAGTAGCGCTTTTAATCCTAGGATTAAAAGTGTTGCTAAGCAACGAGCAAATTTTTGTACGATAAGATGGCTTTTGCACCTGAAAATAGTACAAAAATGTCAACATTTTTTGATGGTTGGAGAAAAAATTATTTTGTAGCATTTCTATATTTTTATCAACAATCAACGTAACTTCAACTCCCAAAATATTGTTGCCAAGTATTCCAGATACTGAGTGTGGGCCTCCATCCTCCAATGAGGATTAGTGTCTGACCAGTATCTACAGTTTTGTCTATTGACAGTACCATTTGAATAAAATGTTGCTCCATGCTCTTCAAATTGTTGATCATTATTACATCGCTCCATCATCACTTTACAAAATTCTATCCTTCTATTGAAATCGTCATCGTTGAGGTCATGAACTAAATTAACTTTGTACGGGTGAAACTTTCAAATATTTTATAACTGTAGATTTATTTAATGAGTCTTCTGTCACGATTCGTCTACTGGATGTGTGAGGATTTTCTTGAACCTACAAATCCAACTGATCGTCACTCCCAAATTGCAGTACGACCTTTATAATTATCTCTCACGTTACCAAATTCTCAGAGAGGTCGGACGATGAATGAGCGGATTAATTTAAGTAGAAACTAGCCACTAGTGTGTAGGACAATACTCTCTATTAAATACGTAGGAACGACTGGCGAATGTGTAGGAAAACGTAGCAAAAGGGAGTTGAATAAGTATGTATTAGCATATGTTGTCACTTGCAAACAAAGTTATCCAAAGTTATTGTGAGGTACCATAATAATGTTTAGTGTGTTGTTACTTCTGTTGTTATTGTTCGTTTGCTATTGTTGATATACCTCCTACCGGTATTTTTCACCGTCAACCGCAAGTTGAATTATACCGAGGACGTTATATCGGAGAGCGTGAAATTTGAAATTTATAAACTTGGGGTAATATTCCGGCTTATATATAGGGCCGTAGACGGTCAGGGGTAGACCACAAACCACGAGTTGCTCATGTAGAGCCGTTGATTAATGGTCGGTGCTAGAAAATCCGACCACCAGATAGAATGCCACTTTAATCTTCTCTTTAATTGTAATAGTGTCGGAGAGAAAGGACCGTTTCCTTAATTGCATTTCTCACTTTTATAAGTAATTAGAAAAGTTTCGAGAGCTCGAAGAACGTATTCTTTTTCAAAATGGTTGAGAATACATAAATTGTGGGATCTGCATAGAATTTCGGAAGTTTTTTAAAATTAACGCTTAAATGAAACAAATTATACGACTAAACTTTCAAATAATCTGATATGAATTACTAATTGCTCTGTAAGGACAATTTTCTCAAGAAACAGCTTTTTAAGGAAATTGTCCACAATTTTGAAATTGGTTACCTGTTCCTTGGATTTGTATTATTGGTTAAACTCTTATCTCAACAGAACTTCCATAAAATTCTATAACTTCCTTGAAACCGAATATCACAAGCTATGGACAACTAAAACACGTACTACATCTAAAAATAGATCGACAGATAAATCTCTTATACTGAATTATATGAATAACTAGAAACTAGAGAGTCTTGTAATGAGAAACTATCAAATCTGTTAACAAACTATTGAGACAATCGTATTTCTAGAGCAACGTGAGAAAAATGATAGATTAGATTAGATTAGATTAGAATTGGAGTGGCTCTTTGTCCTATCCCACTGCGACCTTTGCAGATCTATTGTGGTCCTTCCTATATTTAGAGCTCAATATCTAGCTTTATTCTTTTTATTAGACCTAATAGCCTGGATCCCGCCTCCTTTGCGTAGCTCTCTTACCTCGGTTTTTCTTCTCCGAATAAGTGAAACCGCACCCTTGCTAGGCCTTCGCACTCACAGAGTATGTCCTCCGCGGTTTCTTCTTCTTCCTGGCAGAACCTGCATAGGCTGTCATCTGCAAGGCCAATTGTGTGCATATGTTTCCTCGGCCTACAATGTCCGGTCAGCATTCCCACCATCACCCTCGTCGTTTCCCGACTTTGACTTAGTAGGTCGTGTGACAGCTTTGTCGAAGGGCTTTTAAGGAATAATTTTGCGTGTCTTTGTCCTAGGGTTTCATACCACCAGCGCAACGCCTGGTTTTTTATCCATTTGTGGATGCTCTCTTTACTTAGGCATTTTGCAATTCCACAGGAAGGTTCTGGCCCTATCATGACCTCCGTTGCTCCCTGCTTGGCTAATTCGTCAGCCTTTTCATTGCCTTTTATTCCTTGGTGGCCTGGTACCCATGCTAGGGTCACTCTATTATGACTACCCAGTCTGTTTAGTGCCTTCCGACACTCCCACACCAGATTTGATGTTATCTTATATGAGCGTATCGCCTTAAGTGCTGCTTGGCTGTCGGAGTAGATGACGATTCTTTGGTTATCGACCTCTTGTCTCATCAACTCTTCTGCACAGCATTGCACCGCCAGTACCTCTGCCTGAAAATATAACCTCTAATTATCTTACAGTCGTGATACTCTTCCCTTATTTATTGTTTCCAAAAGAGTCACTGATCAGTCCCCATCAAAACTTAATTAACTGATTTTACTGAGGAAGGAGAAGAGATAGTAGATGCAACTCTTTTCAGTTGTAATGAGAACCTGCGCTTCTTATGGTTTTTATTATATAAATACCCTAATGGAATATCATCGTTGTCAAACATTATTAACAAGAACCAGTCGGCAACGAACTGAATAAGCCAGTTTGGTGTAGTCGAATTTAGTTCCGTGGCCGGTTTATGCATTCACAATATTAGGTTGGGAAAGCTTCTTTATCCATAATAATTTGGATCAAAGATCTAATTTACCTACTGTGAATGGACCTTATGAAATTTGACAATTTTTTGTATTCGTTAACTTATATTTTCATCCACTGTGTTATACTTACTGTGCATTAAGGGAGAGATAGGACAATGCATTGTTTCCGGGCCAAAATATGCTGTTAGGGATACTATGAATTGTCTACACAACCGCTCTACAAAGTATAACTTCGTAAAGGGTGAATTACGGGCTTGAAGCAGCAAACAACAGAGAATGGTTTTGTGAAAGGTTAGGAGCTTTGTTTTTTTGGCAAAAAGAAATCCGCCGATTACTACAACGAAATGGACCCTGTTTTGTAGAATGGTTGTTATGGGCAATGCTCGCGTTAGAAAAAACTTCAAGAAGTGGTTTGACAATTCAAATCAGAGTATGACAATCATAAAATCGATTAAATGTTTCCATATTGCGGTTACCTTCATATAATTACAAGCTAAGCTCCATAGAAATGGTTTGGAGCCATGTAATGTAGAAGTAATGTAGAGTTTCAAAATCTGACACCATACCTGTCCATTTCTAAACTGTTAAGTCTATTAATGCCGGCTCTGATTTAACGATCACAAAATTGGCGCTTTCTTTGAACTTCTTTCTGAAATAGATCAGTAGAGCCGACGGAGATAGACCCTTAATATTTAGTCCAATAAATGAAGGCGAAAAACGAGGCGAAAAATACCGTCAACATAGGCATCTGGTCCAGCAAGGAAATTTTTTTTATTTGCAGGTAATAGTGGGTACATTAAACCCCCAAAATGTCAGGTGCCTGAAATTTGTGGGAGGGTCGGAAAATGGCTCTAGAGATCCCGAAAATCCGTTTTTCACCGATATCTCCCGAACTACGATCCCTAGAGAATTTTTGTTATGACAAAAATGAAGAGCAGTTCATTACCTACAAAAGTTGTCCCTACAATTTCTTTCGTTACACCAATATTTTTTGCAAAAATGGCGGTTGAAAAGTTCGCAGTTTTCTGAAACTTAAAAACTGACGCTTCTAGCCCAAAATCTGGGATGAGGGACCCTGAAAATACACCAATTTCTATGTTTGGGCCTCCAGGCATCTATGGTAGATGGCGCCACCTTGCATTTTCGCAACTGCGAAATAATTAAGGCCATGAAAAAAACATGAAAATGATCGATCTCTTACCCACTCTCGGGGTCAAAAAGTTATCGCTTTCTTTAAAATTGAGACCCTGGCCTGCTTTTATTGGACAGACCAATCCTAGGAATGATTATGTGCGAAAAGGATTGAAAGTAGACGCTAAAATTGCGAAAATAACTTTCCCATTCTTCATTACCGAATACCTCTTCCTACACAAGCGATGAACTTCCTCAGACGATACCTTCTCCAGGAACAAATGGTGGTTGTCTTTCCTGGTCTTGCTAACATTTATTAGGGTTTCTAGTCTTCGGGTAACAGTTGTAACGTCTTCAGTCAGAGCTTGATCACAAATAAAACACACGGGTGTAGTAGAATCCTCTGCGACTTTCATTTTTCTACAGGAATGAACAATATTTATCAAATCATTAGATGTCATTTCACCCACAACAATATTAATG
This sequence comes from Galerucella calmariensis, assembly GCA_910591675.1. NCBI lineage: Eukaryota > Metazoa > Arthropoda > Insecta > Coleoptera > Chrysomelidae > Galerucella > Galerucella calmariensis. The sequence continues at coordinate 56,038 of CAJUYG010001475.1, forward strand.
ATCTTAATTAAAAAAATGAAACCACACCGTGTGCTTAAAAAAAAGAAGCTCAAGAATTTTCAATATTTCCCTGTGATTTTTATCAATAAAAATTTCAAAATTTATTATTTAATAATAACAATAAAATTAATAATTACTTGAATTTTGTTTTTTACACTGGAATACTACTAATTTATTCTTGAAAAAACACGGAAGAGATAGTGTTTACATGTAAAATTGTCAGTCACAAACAATGCAGCAGAAATCATCCACGTGTACACGCATTCGCCGTCGACCACTCTCTAGATGGGTGGCGTGGCGGCGTGCGAGAATAAAATGAGGCATCCATTACAACAAATTTAGAGACAAATTTCTTTTTAATGCATCAAATAAAATACTTGATACACATATCAAAGGAAAGTTCAGAATGTGACCTTTCATGGGGTATGATGCTTGACCGGGAAAAATTTTACTATAAAGAGAAAAAACTGCTGGAAAAAAACTGTCTTCCCTCAGGAAACTGGAAATTTCCCCGATTTTCCTGAAAGCCCAGGAGTCTGGGCCAAAAAAAATCATACCATCGGCAAGAGGATATTCTAACCTTTCTCCCAATATCAATTATAAGCGGGTTTGACAGTTAATCATCGATAAATTCCCGATAAACCAGAGCGCTCGGGAAAACTCCAGAAATCCACAAAAGTCGCCTCTTGGAAAACACATTATTCAAAAAAATACGGGCGAATCATTGGTAGCATTGTTTCGGAATAAATAAAGTACCCCCCAAAGAACCATTATCCAATAGGATTGGCTGAAATAACTATTAATAAAAATAATATGAATAAATCCATGGAAGCATTGAAAAATCTAGCAAAGACGAATTTTGGCCTGGTTTTCCAATGACCCAGGAGCACGAATTGAATGGATAAAAACACGCCTTAGTAGCCACGACACGCACTTTGATTCATTAAAAAATATTGATTTTAACACGAGTTATTGAAAAATTAGTAATTTGCTTGGGGACGTCATGCTCTCAGAGCGTGCTCTCTATAAGCCAGCCTGGAGCTCAATTTTGGGACGGCGTTCGGGACATTTATCTCGAAAACTATCTAATTTTTCGAAAAAATGCCAGGGATCATTTTTGTGGGTAAGGAACTGCTCTTTATTTTTCGTCTGAACAAAAAATTCTCCAGTGGTCAAATCTCGGCAGATATCGTGGGAAAACGGATTTTCTATAATTTCAGAGCCATTTTCCCACCCTTCCACAATGGTCAGGTACCTGACATTTTGGGAATTTAATGTGCCTACCATAACCTGCAAATTAAAAAAAAATTGCTCTTGCTGGACCAGTTGCCCATGATGACACCTTCGTTTACTGGACTAATTGTTTTATATTCAGAGATACTGCACAGTTACAGCAAGTATAAGACACAGTGTAGATATCGGAGAGGTGTATAGAGACAAATTCCTGAGGAAATTATATTATTTTTGATAATAGTAGCTGGAACGCTACCGAAATATTCAAATAATTTTCAAAAAACCTAACGAATGTATCATGAAAAACATAGACCATTGTTATGACGTTCTATTAATTTCAGATATTAATTTTCAACGAAATAGAACTCAATTTCTAGAGACGTGCTTAATTGTATATTACTTTATATATAAGTTATCAGAATAACATGGCATACGAATATTATTATCCTGCATAGATGATGTGCATGTTAACAAGAACTAAGAAGTCACCCTTCTATTTTCATTCAATAAACCGCAGTTATTGCTCTACATCTCTACAACTCTTGATACACTGTTAGAATATGAAATACTTACAATATTTGATATCTTGCGCTAGCAAAGTGATAGAAAAGTGATAAATCACACGAGTGAGAAATTAGCATTTGCGCACGTGTTGTACCCTGTTTTTTTCCTACGACCACCATCCACAAATCAAACAAGTGACTGTGTTGCATACGGCACTTTTTTATGGGTACTTTTTCTAACATGTTACAGGGCGGTGGAATTAGTATTAATTCTGCATGTCATTGAAATAAATTACTAAAAAACAACAGTAGTCAACAAGCTTACGTTTTAAGAAATATATTTCAATTTTAATTTCCCTTGCATTGGATTTTTCACTTAAAATTATAATGAATTGTGAAATGCCTAGCAATGCATTGGAAGTAGGACTGTTTGGCGGGTTTATTGCTTAGAGACCACAGACTACATATATCAGAAGACAATTTGCTGAAGGTATTTATTTTGAGTATGTCTAATGTCACTTTGGCTATGCCTTACCCCACTTTTCCCACAACTTTTGTTGCAGTGAGAAATTGTTAATTTTGCATATTATAACCAATGTGCAAAATAGTGTTTTGGATGGTGGTAGTAGGAAATAGTATATTACACTACAAGGGCAGGAAATTTGAGATTCCTGCACTGAGCGCCATGATGCCCTCGGCTTCGTCCCGGGCTCTCAAACTTTCTGCCCATGTGGTCTATACTATTTTTCTTTATTTTCAGCCGAAAGTACGTATATAATTGCTACTGTTGGGAGGCAGAAGCAGCAAGTAACTACTTTTGGCCGTGAATAAAGAAAAGTATATTCTTCTCTCGTCTATCGTCAAGGCAGACTTGGCTTTATTTACTAATAAAAATAAACAAGAATACAATTTGGATCAATCCAATTTGATAATATAAGTACTTTTCCAACCATAATCATAAACTGCCAGAAACAATATGAGAATAACTGGTCATGGCAAACAACTAGTTTACTTTCGCGTAATTTCTATCACTGATTGCAATGGTCACCAATGTTCTGTTCGATTCTGATTGCGGCCGGAACAGATCTATAGTATTAACTTTTGAAAATTATTCAATTGACTGAGGAATAATAAGAGCCTATCTTTGTATAACTTCAAATTATATAACATCGAATTTCTAGCATCTATATTTTGACTGTGTATTGAAAATAATAGCCGCACGTATTCTTGTGTGAAATACATTCAATAAAATTTAATATAAGGAAACAAACGAGAAGGTTAAAATTACAAGTCAGACAAATTGAAATTGCTCAACATTTGCCACAGAATCCATGACAAATGCGTCTGCTTAATAGACTCATCTACCCTCTGCCTGTTGTACTTTAGCCACAATACCGACTATGTTGGTTGATGCTATAATTTTAAGACATAGACCAGAGATAAATTTCTCCTCTCTATATTGTAAACGACGTCTTTTGACACTGTTTTGAAGGACGATACATGGAACAATAACCAAATAGTTATCGATTGTCCTTGACGACGGGTTGTGAGTCAACTTACCACCTCTGGGAGGTAATAATATTTATGTCATAACAAAGGTGTATCTTATTTATTGATATGAATATTAATATCTTCTGTATATTCCTTGTGGCATTACTTATTCTTTTTTCTCTTATTTTTTGGGGAATCAAACCACAATAATGTTTTTTGATTCTAACTACTAGAAATGGAATCCAGTGAAGTGTACGTTCCAGGAATGGTTTTTACTGGGATAGTGCTTTTTTTCGCTTATTTTGGAAATGCTGTTAATAAAACGCGTTTGTTGTTACTTTTTTGTGTATGATTATTTTTGTTTCCAAAATATGTATAACTCAGTTTGGAACGCTACCGAAACGTCGAAACAAAAAATATAAAAACATTATTGTGATTTGATTACCAAAAAAATAAGAGAAAAAATGAATATAAATGGTGCAATTGATACAATTATGAGCATTATTAAAAAAATGTGGATATCTAAATGTTTTCTCATTTTTTCCTTACACAAGTTCTCTGTTACTTCTGAAGTACTGAAGTGCTACGCAATATAGGGAAGAATTTCGGAATGGGCGACATCTACTATTAATCGTTAGAAGTACTCGAGCTGTGAACAGCAAACTAACCTATACGTGTTTATATGGGTGAAGTGTAAGATTTTTGGAACTTTAGTTCTTTACGCCAGATTATGTTTGAGCGACCAGGGGTCGCGACGCAAAAGATCTGGCCGTTACGCGTTACGTTACGTTATGTTACGTTGCTTCGTTATGTGCCTTGCTTGCGTGCTTGTGCCTCCTTAGTCTCTCTCTCGTTTACGAAGCAGCGATTCATAATAATAAATATGCTCCTGCCGGGATTCGAACCCGGGCCGCCCGTGTGCAATGCGAGCATTCTAACCACTGAACCACCGATGCTATATTGAAATTCTATGCAAAACTGGTATTCGCAGTGCTAGTGATCTACTTGAATTTGTTCGGATAAATTTTTACTATTATTTCCATAATTTTTTTTTGCGTGATTAAGGGGTCTAGCACATTTACTTTTCGAAATACAGGGTGTTGAAATTTTGAAAACTTGAATGTTTTAATTCGATAACTTTAAAATGGATGGATAAATTGATTTGACATTTGGCAGGTAGTTTTTAAATGTAAAAGGGCATATTTTGAAAGAAATTGTAGTTTGTGCAACTAGTGTGGATATGATGGTCATTTCGCACGAGGACGAAGATGGAGCACGACGCCGTAGGCGGAGTGCTCAATCGTTCAAGTGCGATATGGACAATCCACACGAGTCGAGCAGCATATTTTTTCTACGACCCACTTAGGAAAAAATCTAAAAAATAAAAATTTCTATAAACTGTAATATAACTTCAAATTAAAAATTTAACAATTCAATTTTATGTTTCCACTAATTTTGTGGTAAACGTACAGCTCTTGAATGTCCAATTTGTATAATGCTACGGTTTCCTTTTTTAAATATACGATGCTGTTATAAGTAGATGTTGCCAGTCGGACTCCCTCATGAAGGGTACCGTACCATTATCTATAATAATGAATATTCTGCTAAATATTTCAAACGTCTACCTGTTGTCGTTATTAATATCAAGCAGAATGATTATTTAAAAATAAAATTAACAATAAAAAAAAATTCCTCGCGGGGAATCGAACCCGGGTCTACCGCGTGAGAGTCTGGTGTGCTTACTACTCAACCACCAAAGAATACGCAAATTGTTTATCTATAACGTCAGATGTATTACATAACTTTTGCTTAAAAGGAACTAAAGTTCCTACCGTGTGTCCCGCGACACGTTCTACCTTTTATATAATTTTAAGTTATTTAGGTTGAAATTGATATATTTAGACGTTATTTTATAAACAATAATTGTGTTAAATAAACTTTAAATCTAAAAATGCAGCGGATTGGAAGAGGTAATAATGAAATAAGATCACGCAAAATGTGCTCAGTTCCTCAATGCTCATCATATGGTACTTCGGATATTTCTCTACATAAATTCTCTTTGAATCCCAAGGCAGCTAAAAAATGGCAGATAATCTTGAAGATAGGGAAGCCTATCTCAAAGTATATGTTTGTTTGCAGCAAGCACTTTCTGAAAGATGATTTTTTGTGTGGTAAGTTCAACAATTTTCCACGTACCTAACTGTAACTTTTACTATCAAATTCTCTTCACTTTAATTTATATTTTTTTATTATTCAACAGATAGTTACCTCGACAACACAGAGGAAGCGTTTGAAAAATTGATCCTTTCCTAGCCAGAACCTTCCAGTGACTAATTATCAACATAAAAAAATTAAGAATAGAAGTGGCCGACATTGGTAAGGAAGAACTCAAAACATTTACATATTTGATTTATTCCAGGCTAAGACAAAAATCAAATGAAATGGAGTTGGAGCAGCATTCAGATGAAAATGAGCAAGTGGAGTTACAGTTATCAAGAAAACATAATGATACTCTACATTTTGATGGGAATGAACATAATTATGTGATGAATCCTGGTGAAACAAGTTCAACTATACATCCAAAAACCTTCTATCATACTCCACTTACCCATGTGTTCAATGAGGATAAATCTACACAAACTGACTTCTGTGATTTCTTTGAACTTCCACAAATTCTCAATACAGATGAAAAGCTTACCCATTTCACAGGTAATATATATACATTCCACCTATTTTTTGATTAATGAATCCTAAATGTTATCCTGTTTTGGTATCTATTCGTAATGCGTTTCATTACATACTTATTTCTTTTCAGGTGTGTCCAACAAAGTGATAGAGATATATACTACTCGTTTGAGAAAGCTACTGTGTTAGCCAAACACGTCGTCACAACTTTAAGTTTAATATAATGTAGATTTTAACAAATTGAATTGTTTTATTTCATCATTTGGTATTTATTATCACTGATGTATTGATATTATATTTTTCCATTTAGTCAATTTGTACTAAAAAATGTTTGTTTATTCATATTTTGCATAGAATAGATTAAATGATATATGAAAACCAAAATTTGTTATTATTATTACATGAAATTATTGTGCAAAACCATACATACCCCTGCTTATATAATGAAACAATAACTTTTTTTTATTATTAATTTATTCAACATCGGTTACATACCCTTGCTTATATAATGAAACAATAACTTTTTTACATTAATAATTTTTTTTTATTCGTTTATCTATTTCTGCGACTTAGGATAATCATCGAACATTGACAAATCCAGGACTCATCGAGTTTTATGGTAATTTCATGGGTTGATTGTAATGTTGTCGAGAATCTCACACATAATCTTTTAATAACTTTTTCATTGGAACCGTCAATTCCACATAAAATTATATGACCAGTCTTCAAAACCTCCTCACCAGTCACCTTCCTTAATTGGCCGAAAACGTTCACTCACTTTTAATGTGTGATCCCTTTAGTTTAACTTAAACTGAACTGGACCCGTATCTTTGAACGTTCGACTAAATGCTCCCACGTATTTCATGTGATGGGAATGAATTTGTTTTATTCGAGCAGTATCTTCGAAATCTCGAATGTTCGACTTGCAAACGAATGAATTTATCAGACGTATCAGTCCCACATGGGAGTAAGCGAATAGAGTCTTGCGCAGAACATCAGAAAAACAAAAACAAATAAATATCAAACATAACCTGCTGTGGATATAGCGGGTCATAGATAGAGAAATCATAGCGATATTATACTAAGTTTTTTGTTAAATAATACTACTGAAGAAAAATGAACGCAGATGAAGCTTTTATGCATCAAATAAGTGATGATTTGCAAGATGCTGAGGAAGGTTTTCTGATAGAAAAGATCCTTTTACATTAAATGATCGGCAATTCTTGGAATTATATAGGGTGGATAAAGAAACTGCCCGTGATGAATTCCAAGAGAATATCTATTTGGGCCAAGTTCAACTTCATATTGCCTTTACGTAAAAGAATGACAAAACAGAATAGAAATAAACCAAAAGCTACATGTAATCTTCTTCCTCTCACGTGCTTTTTAAACTACTCTCACACTATTCTACAGGACACTTTACCTAAAAAATGACACATAAGATCTACAAAGCTGTTCGCCACAGTGTTTGGAAGATATTGCTATTTGAATTTTCGAGTATACCGTTCGATTCGTGTGAAATCATTCGTACGAACAAAATCCATTCGACGTTCTCGCGAATAGTCGAATGTTCAAAGTTACGGGTCCAGAACTGCCAACAGTGCCAACTCCAACGATGAACTGAACGCGAACGTAAAGTTTATAATTCCTACTATAATCCAGAATATCCGAAATTGATATCTCTACTTTCACATGCGTTATTAATAGAAATATCTGATAACAAAAATCGAGCAATACAACACTAAAATTTCGAAAACGAAGCTAATATCAACAAAAGAATCAGAGCGTAATAACTAATGAATGAGAGTAAAATGACAGAATATTTGTTGTTCACACCTCAATCCGACATCTTGTCATTCGCAGCGCCATCTCGCGGTGCGTGATTTTTACCTATTGTATAAAATTCTATTTGCAACTTCCTTTTTATTGTTGACGCTCTCCGCTACTTAACATGCCGCAATAGTTGCAAATTTTCATCTGCCATGTCGCTCAAGAGACATCAACAACTTCACTAATATATATTTACTATTCTCAAACTTCTTTATTGCCAGCCCTCGCTATCACTAGAGCGCAAAATCATTCTCGACTATTTATAGTGAATGCTACTTACATCCCTTATAGTATAAATAACTATTTTTGTGGACCTTAACAAAAAACTACATTTTACGAACTAGGTAATTTCCGAATGAAAAATCGATTACTTTTCAGTTCAGTACATTTCATCCGCTAAAACGTTAACATATCAAATATCCCAGACAAAAATCTAGAGTACCTATTCAGTCATGATAAAATAAACATATTTCTTTGTGATGCCCCAAATGATACTCGCCTTCAAAATAGTCCATTTTTCATTCAGAAATGAGTAATTTTTTTAAAAAGATCGACGAAAAAATGCAATATGCACTATCTATTGTCTCGCCTGCAGACTCGACAATAATAGACAGTTTTTCGTCCTTAGTACATCAAACACTATTTCAAAATGATTGAGAAAACAACAACTGGACTTTTTAGTAGGATTGATATGCGTATATTTTTGTTATAATTACTAATTATGTGAAAGACTTTCAAATAAATAAGCTATACGAATCAGATTTAGCGAAGAGAGGAGAAATTTCATAATTAAGAGCCGAAAACAAAAATTCAAAAAAGGTCGTTATTTAAGAATGGTTTGGAAGAGGATCTGATTCTAATAAATGTCTAAATTAACTCAGATTTGAAGAACTTAGATATTGTAAGTTATATCGGATATTTGGAAACAATTTTTACAAATAGGTGAATTAAGCTGACAGAGATATTCCAGTTATTTATAGATCGATAATTCCGTCGTTTTTTGCATGTCGTTTGCGGTCTAAACTTATTAAAAGTGACAATTCAATCAATTTGAGCAGGAAAAATCATATTCAACTATAACCGAAACCTAATAAAAAAGCGAATGGAATATTTTCACATGAATAATTTTACAACCAGTTTACAAGGTAAACCAATGGAATGAAAGTTACATAATTAAAGTATGAGTATGAAGTTAGATATGGGAGGATAGGACTTTTCCCAAAACTTACTTACTAAAACTGATCTGTTCTAAATGAATGATTTAAGGTTATCAACATTACTTGCCAGTGTGTGTGTTTTTTTTTTTGGCCGAGGGACTATTGCCAGTTTGTGTTTGTAAAACCTGAAATATCATGTTTTCCTAATTGTACAATTCAACTTGATTCTCACTATAGATAAGCTCGCTTCATACTAGCAGTACTCGCACTCTCGAAAAAAATAACAGCCATTGAACAAAATCGATTGGGTACGATCGGGGACAAGAGCGCGAGAATTTCTCTCCCGCATTCTTTTGCGTGTAAAAGTTCTGAGACAATTGAAGAAGTTTTTATCCAACTAGTGCGGAATAGACCCGAACTACATGACATTCGAAATAGAAAATATAAGTAGTGACAACAGTCGATTTTTTTCTTGCATGTACCAGGCATACGTTTTGAACATAATTTATTCGAGGTCTTTGTTATTACTGCTTTGTTATATCCAGGTTTCCAAACAATAATTATTGTGAATATATAAAGAATTGAATATAATATAGCAAGGAAGCATGGTTGATGATGGTTCAATATAAAAATATTACTACAGGGTAATCCTGATAAAGAGTTATGATTTAATTGTATGTGAATTTAATAAGAGTTATCTAATTTTCCGGATTCCGTTTTCACATGTTTTCAATGATTTTGAATATAGTGTACCATTTTTATTCCACAGCTGTTGGACTTTTATTTAAATGGTCAAGAGTTCGAGCCGAAGCCACCTGAGAACATAACGTTAAGCACGGGTTACATTAGGCTGGTTGCCAGCCGCGAACTAAGGAAGCCGCTACGAAATTCGCAGCTGACACGACCAGCTGGCAAGTATTTGCCAGCGGCTGACGAAGTTGGACATGTTCAACTTTTGGTAGCAGGCAGCGGCGACTAAAAGGTCACGTGATCCGCTGGCGCCAGCTAGCAGCGCAGTCTGACCACCTGAGTCGTACGCCAGCGTCGAGTAGACAAACACGTGGTCTGTTGTTTACACATATACTGTTGTTTTTATTTGTGAATTTTGTTTAAAAACACCGAGTCGTGTTATGCGGCACTCTAAACAACAAAGCCAGATATCTAAAACTATCTCCATTTGCAAGGTATCTTGAGGTTATTTCCAACTTGATTTTACACGAAATCAACTGTCTAAATCTAGTATCTTGTTTTTAAATAGCGGTTCAACGAACTCCAGCAATTCTTGGAATTTAGATAGATAGATAGATAGTTTTATTGTGTCTAAGATAAATCTTTTCACAAGGGTTCGGTACAAAATATAAAGTAAAGAATTAACATAATTAGAGATACATTACGACATAGACATAGTTAATACAAAAATAAAAGTATAAAATATCTGTGTACTTGATGGTAATGTCAATCATTCACCATGTGCAAATGCTCGCAGCTTTATGATACTAATAATGCTATGAGCTACTTCAGTAAGTTTAAAAAATCCATTTTGTGTATTATTAGTGTTAAGATAGTGTACTAGGTAATCAATATTATGAACATTGTGAAAAAAACTATTTTTTCTTAGAGGGCTGTAAATGGGACATTCAAAAAGCATATGATGTAATGACTCCAGGGAATCCATATTACAGACAGTGCAATTATCAGTGCTGTTGATTATATAAAAAATTCCTTTAGAAGACAATTTTAAAAATGTTTTACTACACGTTCTAAGTTGCGCTATTATTCTGGTTATATAGATGTGAGCGGGTATTTGCAAATAACTGTTATTCTCACCAACTAGTAAGTGTTAGTATAGTAAAGAGTAACTAGAAGCAACCTTTTTGTTCATGTCACTATCAAGCAGGCGTTTTTGCAATTTGTCTAGAATACCTAAGTCTATCTAAACTGCGTACATTTGTACTTAAATAATTTTCCCATAGGTACTCACATTGCGCATAAATAAACAATTCTTTAAGTTGCGTCACCCAATTATACTTTGAATTATTATTAGATTCTAACTGAGCAAGTCGATTGAAGCAAATTTTTGAAAGTCTTGAAGAGTCCATTTCTTTCAGTTTGTTCATCCAAAGTAAGGCATGTTTGAAAACAACCATTGACAAATGATCGGAACATGTTTCCAAGCGTACAATGTAATCTGGGGTATTCTTTGACAGACTTAGAAGTTTTTTGAAAAATTTTACCTGTACGCGCTCTATAATATCAGTGTAACGTAGACCCCATATACCAATTCCAAAGGAAAGAGAAGATAAAATAATTGAATTGTATAAATTGATCCGTGATTCCCAAGTATTCATTTTTGACCGACACATTATATCCATTACTGCTCCAATAGCCCGATTAGCTTTGATTTGAGAATTCTCAGCCATGGTGCAAAATAAGGCTGTGGAGGAGAAATCAACACCCAAGTAGGTAAACTGCTTTACTGTTTCCAGACAATATCCACTATAATGAAATTTTTTGTTGTAATTGTACATGGCCACTTTTTGCGAATATTATTACTTTGGTTTTATCGGTATTGACTGCAAGTTTGTTATCGAAGCAATAAGACTCGAGTACCTTTAGTTTTCGCTCTATATCGATTGAAGAGTCGCCAAGAATAACTATATCATCTGCGTATTGAAGCATTAATACGTACGTCTTTGTTGCCGTCAATAGTAAGTCCATTCAGATTTTTTGAACGAAAATAATCTTCAATGTCAGATATGAAAATAGAAAAAATTAGGGGACTAAGTGATTCTCCCAGCAAGACACCTTCCGAGATGTTGTATTATATTACTGTATGAGTTTTGTTGCTTGATTGAGAATGTTGCGTTATCGTATATCTGTTTTAGAATTCGAATGTGTTTAGAACTAATCCCAAATTTATAAAGTTTCAACCAAAGAAGTTTATGATTAATACTGTCAAATGCTCTTTTGAGGTCCACAAAGACAGCGAACACTTTTCTGCGCTGGAGTCTAAGAGTGATTTGCAAGATCGAGGTTAAAATGAAAATATTATCTAAACAGCCTCTGTCTTTTCGAAAGCCATATTGTGTTTCTGGAAGTATAGAATTATCTTCACACCAGCTGGACAGACGATTTAGTAAAATAAGTGTGAATACTTTAACACAGCAATTGATTAGCGATATACCGCGATAGTTGTTTGGATCATCTAAGGGTCCTTTCTTGTGAAGCATTGTTAGAATTGTGTCACACCAGCCAAGCGGAACTTTTTCCGATTCTAATATTTTATTATATAAGTGACACATGTACAACTCAGTACAACTCAGGACTTGCTAACGAATGTCGAGAATGGATTCCAGCCCACTCTGGTTTTGAAGGCAACGAGATGGCGG
>CAJUYG010001476.1:0-40628 GCA_910591675.1 Galerucella calmariensis
AAAAAAATGTCAATGCTGATATGCCTTCTACTAGTCGCACAGCTGAATTTTCAAATTTACATACCGATTCTTTTGAGCATACACCTTCCAGCAGTAACCCAAATCATACGGAGTTAGTAGAAGTTCGTAGCAACTTACAACAGCGCAAAAGGTAGCAAATCCTAACATTTCTATAAATAATTGTTCAAATTGTGTTATTAGTATAAAATTATAAGTGTGAGGATCTTATGTTTGGGCTTTTAAAGTTATCATTTCTTTATTAAACTCATATTTTGTTAATTGTACCAAATATTTCCATGATAATGAATAATAATAATATAGTAGTTTACCTAACTAGTGCGGAAAGTGATACTTTTCCGCACGCTATTGCAGATGGCCGAACGACGCTTTAGCGGAGTTCGGCCAGCAATCGCGTGCGGAAAAGTCACTTTACGCACGTGTTAGGTACACTATTTTTTCTACTAGCATGCGGAAATAAGCTCAAAAGTTAACATAAAGAAACATTTCCTATTAAATACATATCAACAAACTAATTATTATTTGACATTCATTCAATGAGGCTTATACCAAGGCCATTTAAAAATGATTGAAAAATAAGTGTTTTTTTATTGAAAATTATAGCAGAATTATAATAAATTTATCAATTTTTCAGTCATTTGGTAAACTACAATCATACAAATATGTATTTTAAATATTCAAATGTCAGTATACTCCCCAAAAACTTGACAAATTTACTTTTCCGCAAGAGTGCGGAAAAGTGACTCTATCCGCACGCTTTTTAGTGCGGAAAAGATTCACTTTAGTAGAAAAAAGTTTGTTTTACTAACTACATGTGCATTTTTAAAAGAAAAAAAAAGATTTACTTAACCGCCCGAGAGGCGGTAAAGTAGTCCGCGGGCGGTAAAGTGACACTTTACGCCCGCTAGACGTATTTATAATCTGTAATCTATAATTTTTCGCCCAGTCGTGCATAAAGAAATATTTATCATTTTTCAGTTCATGTTTTTTAGTTTTTTTCGAAACTATAATCCGGTTTTTATTCAATTTACTTTATCTATCTTTTAAAAAATAATTAAATCTAGGTTTTATCGAAAGCAAAATTAATATACACTACAATAATTTTCGATAGCTGTCGCTCTTCAATAATTTTCCAATAAAATTCTCCGCCTGCAGGTGAAAAGTTTAAATCGTAACCGATGGGCGGAATTTCCGTAGCGGAATCAATCCCATGAAATCTGCATGGCGAGAAATAACAAGATTCGCAGGAAAACGGTATCGAAAATGTGTATTGGCATGGAAAAACGTTTCTGTTCAGGCGGTCTGGAAAACCTATATCGATGGATCGTATCACCGCCAATTCGGTGACCTGCAACATCATTTTCACGCTATTTCCTTATAAACAGTGATCTCGTCTCGACGGATATTACATTTCCAATCGATGATTAGATCTTATAAGTACTATTTATCGACCGAAATTCTCTTTTTGATTGTTGGTTATTTGCCAGATGAGATTTTATATTTCCAAAAATTGTACATTACATACCTAGTGGGGCTGGAATGATCTTCCCTCGTGGTATGTATACTATTTTATCTACAATGCTTAGTTACATGCTTTCGAGGAAAAATCTTATCATTGTTTTCTTGAAAAACGAAGTTATAAACAAAAGAATTAAGTATACAGAGTTCGGTAAAAGTCCGGTACCGGACAAATATCGGACAAAATTTTTCGGAATAATTTAATAATATAACTTAAAATAAAATAACTTAAACTATAATTTGAAAATATTTTGAAACATACAGGTTGTTCCAATAAAGTGTGGCGTAACAAAGTTATATTTTTTCTTACGGAACTCCCTATATTTTATTGCATTTTCTGATTGCCTCTAAAAAATATAATACTCCTTCATACTGGTTCCCTATACCTAAATACAGAGGGTTCCGAATTATGCTGATAAAACTATGAACATTTCGAAAAAAAGAGGATCGCATGAAAAAATTGAGGTGGAATAGTTTTCTGTACCTACTCATGCGCCGATTCCTTCTGGACTAATAATATTTTGCACTCTTCTATGTATTTAAGACCTCCGATTCTATATAAAATCTTGAGTGTTACATATGATTAAACTCGTATTGAATCGGAGATTCCAATAATGACTGAATATACAGGGTGATGGATTTGAAAAACCGAAGTTGGGTACTAATATTATACAAGAAACAGCAAATCTGACAACCTTGCAAATATCAAATCTGGACTCTACGTATCCCAAAATAGGTGTTCTCCAAATTTTGTACAATTAGGGCTAGCAGAGATAACTGGACTTTTGGGCCACCCTGTATATGCTATGATGTAGTTTCCAATGGTGAACTATTTAATGAAAAGATTATACAGAGTTCGGCATAAGTCCGGGACCGGACAAATATCGCAAAAAAATTTAAAAAGAACCTGCCAAATGTCAAATCAATTTATTCATCCATTTTAAAGTTATCGAATTTAAACATTCAATTTTTCAAAACTTTAACACCCAGTATTTCGAAAAGTGAAGAGACTGGATCCCTCAATCCTTATATCATTTTGTCCAATTTTACGAGAGGTATCTACAAGCAAACGTTGTAAGTGTCATTTGAAAACAACATGTATTTTTCATGGGTCGAAAGTACCCAAATTTGAGATTTCTCGAACCTTGAAAAATTCATATCTTTGAAAATATCAACTTTATCGTGAAAATTCATAGGACCTTTTTTATTGGCATTTCAATAAAAAATTCTGTCCAGTTGAAAAATAACAATTCCTCGCAATTGTTTAAACAATTCCCCGGTTTAAACAATATGGCACCGTGTTGCCCCATGGCAACATGCATTTATATCATCAGTAGGGCAATTTGAAGAGGCTCGCATGAGAAAATTGAGGTGGAATAGTTTTCGGTACTCATGCGCCGATTCCTCCTGGACTATAATATGTAGATTTGAAGAAATTTAAGTGTTTAAATGTAGAATGCTGTGATTTTGTTAATTAAGCAATTCTTCATCAAATAAAATTTAACGTCAGATAAATATGAACTTCTACTAAGAAATGAAATTGTACCTATACTGAGAAATGTGCTTAGAGCCAATTTTAATCAGATATTATTTCAGTAAGCTGGAGCTTCAGCTTATTTTGGTGAAAATGTTCGGCGCTATTTAGATGTGATATTTCCTGGACAATGAATTGGTGGACGAGGTAGAATTGAAGAGCTCCACGTTCACCCGATTTCAATCCTAAGGATTATTTTTGTTGGGGATACTTGAAAAATTCATTTACATATGGTTGAACTCGTATCAAATAGGAGATACCAATAATGACTGGAAATACCGGGTGATGCATTTGAAAAAAAATTACTAATTATATAAGAATAGCGGCAAATCTGGCAACATTGCAAATATCAAATATGGAATCTCCGTATCCTAAAATAGGTGTACCCCAAATTTTGAATAATTAGGACAAGCAATTTACAAAATAAATGGCCGTTTCCAGACTTCTGGGCCTCTGTATATCATTCAGATACCTTCAGTCTTCGGTTCCACGGTTTATCTGCCGCAACCTGTATATACCGAATTCGATATTCCACGTACTTTGATAAAAAAATGATTTTCAATTAATAAATAAAGTGGAACGTCAGTTTTTGTAGAATACGGTCAAATACCGAAATCTTTCCGAGGTCCGTAAACCTTTTTGAACACACCGTTTACAAACTTTTATACGGCACAAGTCGATGCAGGAAATAAATTTCAAAGTAGAATTAATCTTTACCGTGATTAAATCCCAGTCAAATTAGTGAATTTCAATCTGCATCCTATTCAACTTTTATGTTTCATTCCACCTTCCGCCTAAATGAAATCTGGTGCAATACCAGTCGTCGAAATCTCAGCATGTGCTTTTGTTAGTTTTCTTACTTCGAGAGGAGCATTGTATAGTTGGCATTGGATGCGATTCCTGCAATCTGACACAACATTTGGAATTTACGGTCATGAATTCCCGACGCCGTAAGCATAGAATTCCAATTGCGATTCACAAAGTCGGCGTCGCTTCGACATATTTTAGAAAGCCGAACTAAGAAAAGAATATTGATTTTTCATATGTTATTCAATAGAGACATTAATAATGATAAAAAGCTCTCAACTCATATCTTGCTTTATTCAGTGAATACCACTTCCTACTTCTTTTTTCCAAAACAACATTTTTTCACTACTAGCTGTGAAGTTGACAATTATTGCGTCTTCTAGCAGTTGAATTTCTCTATTAGATAGTGGTTAATAATTTTCTATTATTAACCTAGGTAAATAATGGACAAATTCAAATATTTTGAGAATTCAGGGATAGTATTTGAACAAAAACTTGTGCAACACTATTAAATTATTTGGATCAAAATGCCGTCAGTTTAAAATTTACGTCAACCAAAAATTACTGATGACATATTATTATGACTGCGTTCATAATTTATGGATTAGGTGTGGAGCGAAAACAGACAGTCTTTGGCAAGTTACTTTGGCAAGTTTATCTGAAACCGTGAAAGGAATGCAGTCGAAAACATTCGACATTGCCACATTTAACTATGAAAAAACTGAAGTGCTTACTATATAGTGATAATAATTAGAAAAGGGTCTTTTTATTATCAACAATATTAAAAATATGATTAAACGTTAATTTTATAATGTACTTGTTTCCTTGGATTTATCCTATTAACATTATTTTTTCAATTTATGAATATTTAAAGATGAACACTTTTCCAAATATGTTATGGGCTTTTTGAAGCTCTGGCAGCGTTGTACGAAAACCATAATGACCACACCCTCCGAATTACATAATTGGTGATTTGTATCGACCAGCTGACTTCTTATTGGCAAGCGCGTGCGTAAGATCTTCCCTCTCACTTCGTCAATTGACTGATATTGATTTATCCAGTGGCGTTGGTATTGTCAGTTACCTTTGTATTTTCAGTTTTACTTGGTAAAATAGGTACCGTACGCCATTTGTACGTTTGACAGATAGGCGCCATGTTTTTCCTCGCCTCTTACCGATCCCGTATAGCTTCAGATAAACTTGCCAAACTATACGTGTCAGTCAGACGATGGGGTAAACGCTTCTCGTGGTGCTTTTGTGACCTCTGTGGTGTGAAGTGTGAAGTATATTTTAAGAATACACCCAAGTTAAGCTGTTGTGTTGTGAACGCAACGTTTACATTTTTTTTTGATGAGGTCGTATAATTGGTTTCGTTAATTCGTTGCGGTGATTATAAACCATAGAAATAATGGTATTTTATTGTTGTGTGTTTAAATTGTAATAATAAGAATAAAGGAGTTCATATGCACCGTTTTCCCATTGAAGATCCTTCGATGTTAGACTATGAGCCCATGGGGAAAAAATGTCGCGATTTGAAACAGCAGCAAACGCATTCAGAACGATAGTTTATCATGCCACCATCAGTTCCAGAAATATGGCGTACAATTTCTCTTGTGCAGAAAAGCGCAGTGGAACACTGAACATTTTATTTTCCATCCCCTAAAAATGTGATGAAACTGTACGCCGTTTGTTACATTTGATAGTAGAGCCATAGGAGATCTGTCGAGAATCTATGCCGTTCAAAAATAATCGTGAGGAAAATCTAGGAAAATTTTTGAAAGCTCTTATTATTACCACCTGAAACCGAGATATGAAACTCCGCCGTTTGTTACATTTGATAGTAGAATCATAGGCGATCGGTCCAGACTCTATGACGTTCGGAAAATCCAGGAAAATTTTTGAAAATTCCCATTTTCTACCCTCTAAAAAGGTGATTTGAAACTGTACGGCATTTGTTTTTGTAGATTATCCAACATATAAATAAAGATTTGACTGTTGTGCCGTACAAAAAAAGTTTTGTGAAAAGCTGTGGGAAATTTTTTATTTTCCGAGATTTTCCCACTCAGAATCCAGTAGAACAAATGCCGTAAATTTTCAGATGATATTTTTTGAGTCGGAAAATCTTGGAAAATAAAAAATTTCCCACGGCTTTTCACAAAACTTTTTTTGTACGGCACTACTGTCAAATATTTATTAATGTGTTGTATAATCTACAGAAACAAATGCCGTACAGTTTCAAATCACCTTTTTAGAGGGTAGAAAATGAGTTTTCAAAAATTTTCCTAGATTTTCCCATGGGCTCATAGTCTATAAGTGATATTTTAGCAATGAAAAAGTGTATATCAATTATTTTTAATTTTTGTCTCAAATTTGGCTCGTAGTGGAAAAAATTGTATATAGGTACACCACGGTGGTGAAGACATTTATAAGTCCAGACAATATCATTTGTCAAAACCGTATTGAACAGATTTAATGTCGGTCTGAAATCAAAATATTAATTCAAAACTGAAAAAGTTCGAAACAAATGGGCGGTGCTATGACGTACTAACCCCAAACATTGGGTTAATTAGGATTAGTTGAGAGCTGGACAACTTGTTGCGTGGTCGTGGATTGTAGATTAACTAATTCACTGATCTTAACTTACATAACTTTATTTTACATAAAACTAAGACATACAAATAGTAAATAGTTAATGGTAAATAGTGGACTGTAATATAAAGTTATGTAAGTTAAACTCAGTGAATTAGTTAATCTACAATCCACGACCAAGCAACATTTTGGTCCACTCGTTCCGGATGAAAAAACCAGCATTTTGGTCCAATCGTTCAAGAAAATTACGATATACACGAATCACGACACGTATAGGATAATAAGGGTGAGCTCGTTCCATTTTCCTATACGTGTCGTGATTCGTGTATATCGTGATTTTCTGGAACGATTGGACCAAAATGCTGGTTTTTTAATCCGGCTCGAAGGACCAAAATGTTGCGTGGTCGTGGATTGTAGATTAACTAATTCACTGAGTTTAACTTACATAACTTTATTTTACATAAAACTAAGACATTCAAATAGTAAATAGTTAATTGTAAATAGTGAACTGTAATATTATAAATTTGCGTGATCCTCCTTGGAACTTCAAAGTTCAAATCGAGTCTATAGTCTATATGTCTTGGCGGCGATGGTTTCCGTTGCTCTGGCGGAAAATATGTTGTTGCCACGCGCTCACTAAATTCGAGGAAGTTAATAAAGTCTAAACACAATTCAAGCGCGTAACCTCTCTGTGAAGGGTTTTTATTTACTGCGCTCATATGATTGGCCGGCGGCTCAAGGTCGATAAGCGTGTTGGAGCTAGTACGTCATACTGAATTACATATGCACCAATGAGAACAGCCTTTACAACTAGCGCGTAAAATGTTATTTAGAATGAAAATTATTTGATTTAATACACTGATCCCAATAATTCTGAACTGGTGGGAAGATACATAATGGCTAGATAAAGATGACGTACCAAAGGACGTAACAGATGAAGTGTCAACTACAGATGTACTTGACGAGCTGTTAATGATTGGCTGAATAGCTTACCAACCCAGCTAGTCCAGAGAATGATTAATAATCTGAACTGAACCAGATTTTACAGTTCAACTTATTCTCTTCAAAACTATACTGCTGAAGTGGATAATTATAACTTTTGCAAATATTCCATTTGAAATCATTGTCAAAGCGATGTATTCCATTTTAAATAATTTTCCTCACCATTCTCGAAAAGTCTCAATAATTTTCTCACCCCTTTTCGGAAAAATATCAAATATTTCATTTTCTTTCGCATTTCCCGATTTTTAGTACTAATTAGTGTTTTTGAATCTTTTTCATAATTAATATTCCAAATATAATCTTAACCCTTCTCTCATTGGTGGAAGTCTTGCTGCAATTAGCCTCTCGTAATAGAGCCTGTCGAGTTGCCGAACTCTGTCTCCACGTCTCTGTCTTCAAGTTACAGTCCCGACGGACTTTGTTATTCTTGTTAGTGAAAATCGGCTCACTCCTTCCTGCCTCCTCTATTCTAGACAATTAATTTCATATAGAGCCAAGTGGCCTATCTAATTTCCCCGAGTTAATTAACAGTTATATGGGTCTGGTTGAATGAACACCAGAATATCTGGTTTTTTATCCATAATGATGATACAACGAAACCCGAGAGAATACTGAACAGTGTAAGTTAATTAAGAAAATTAAAAAAAAAAACGGTAAAGGCAAGCAAAATGTAAACCAGTTCAGGTATTTTAGAGTGTCTCTTTATAATATTGTTTCTATTGATTGAAAATACATTGAATTTGTATTATTTAAAAAAAAGTGAATATTCTGTTTGATTAGCATTAGGCTTCTTTCTACACCAGTTGAACCATTTCACTATTCTGTTATAAGTTTTTATATCTCATTCCCTCTTATTTTGAGATGATTATCATCATAGCAAGGTCATCTACATATTGCATCTATCTACCTTGTATACAAGTGGTATTGTTCCTTCTAATTACAAACCAGAACGGTTGGTAATATCGTAAAGATATCACAACCCCGTTTAACTGTCATTGTCTATTGGGACACATAGACCGAGAAGTAGAAGTTCGCTCTCGGTGAACAGTCTACTCTTTGAAAAGTAATTTTCAAGTTTGTATTGCGTTATAATAATATAATACTATTATCTTGACATTTATTGATAACAAGCGTTACTTAAACATGACAATTGTTACAGGAAACTGTACCTAACTGAGCAAAAAACTGCAATATGTATGTTTCCAAATTTAAATGCTCACTTGTTTCCCAACCTGTTTCCTCACATATTGTCAAAAGAGAGCAACCAATAAAACACCATGAACTCAAATTGTATGCAAGGCTCATGATTGGCTGGATTTAAACCTGTGCCCTCTGCCAGAAACTGATGTAATAGGTAGGGTATGGTTGAAATAATACCCTTCTTGGTGTGCGTCATCGATTGTTAATGTCCTTCTAGCACATTACGTTGAAAGAAATGGAAAAAATATCACAATAATGAACCGTTTAAATGTATTACAAACGTTAACCCTAATCTTTGACTTACAAAAATTCGATTGGTTGATGTTTAGATTACGCGCACGCTCAACCTATCAATCGAGAGTTCAAAATACTATCAAGGCGTTACTTTCGTAGCGGCAATGTGTCGTACGTCTTTTTCTACTGTCACACTGACAGTTCTCGACTGGTCTGTACTTTTTTATTTACGGTCAATTATTATTTATGAAAAGTGAATATCAATCTTATTGTTCTATTTATTTATATAATACAAAAATATGCATGAATACATGGAAAAACATCAGTATTTTGAAAGTTCTCAAGTATTTTCAGTTAGAAAAAGAGGCTGGTAATTATTAATTTCACAGCCTTTTCGAATTTGGCTGAATACGATCCTGATGATTTTATTTATCAAATCTAAGGTTAGCTAGGTATAAAATAAACGACATGCCGAAAACACGGATATACGTCACAATCGATGACGCACACCAAGAAGGGTATTATATCAACCATACATTCTCCTTATATAGTCTCAGTGGTACAAATTCAAAATGTACTCCATTTATTACACACGTAGATGTTACTAATTTTTTGCGCGATCGATCTTTTTTGTTTATTTACAGCATCGGTTGTCATGTCGGTAAGTTGTGTTTACTGGTTTCTAAGTCTAACACGTCGGTAAGTGATTTACTTACCGTTCAGACGTCTTAGCCCTACATACATTTAAGTGGTCCTAAATAATATATTACTTCATTCATTACACAAAAGGAACAAAAAAAAATAAGAAGATTGATATTTTTTAATCAACAGAATCGAACAGAACAATATAAAAAGTAATAAATAGCATGAAAACAATTTCACCAAAATGCAAATTATATTTTAAACTGATCGAGAAGTATAAATGTTACTTTTGACATTTCGTTCATTTCGAAGAAATTTATAGTATATTAAGGGCCATTCGCACCGGTTACACTTAAACGTTAAGTGTCACTCAAATCCACTAAGTGTCACTTAGTCGTTCGCACCGTATTTAAAGGCACCCTTAACGCGACGTTAAGGATACCTTAACTAACAGCCATTTGCACCGGTCTTAGTTAAGTTGTGGTTAAGTTTTAATTACTAGTTAAATTAAATTGTTCCTTGCACCATGACATTTATTCTTGAGTTAACGCTATAGTAATCAATAGTTAAATCTAATCCACAGATAAGGTAGGGTTTAAGATATATAATTATTAATTAAAGTTATGTCAATATGACAATCAACTGTAGTACTTGACGAATTTGCGAGATAAATTCCTATTTCAATAAAAAACGGATTTAATGGATTTTGAAGAAGATGAAGATGACCTGGAAATCTTGGAAGATATCAGAGGACATCAGAGGAAAAATTACTTTTAAGCAACAACTTTTTGAAGCGTTTTAAAATATCTACATATCTGTAGCTATCTGATTGAGCATTAAACTCCCCCTTTGTCCAGGCCTGTCCCTTATCCTTCCAGCTTAACGCACATGTTTCCTTGCATTCTATTATGTGCTTGTAGGTACTTTCTTATTAAATTCAAGCACATTATTTTCTCATTTTGAAATCTTTTTCCGCTCATTTTGAAAACTCCTACCTTTTGTTTGGGTAATTTTACAAATATAAATATCTAATAGTTGTCATATTTGACACCACTATTACCAACAGAATTGCTGTTTTTCAAATTATTCCTAAATGTCAAGATACCAACTTGCACCTAACAAATAATTTACTAACCAGTACCTTAACCACAAATGGTGCAAAACACTTCACTTTTAATCAATGGTTAAAGTTAATCATGAGTTACTAAAGCCAAAAGATAACTGTGATCGGTGCAAACGGCAGTAAGCTCGGAATATCCACGGCTTAAAGTTCCACTTAACCTCGAAATACTAATTTTGAAGTTGATTTATGACAGTTTAGATTTGAGTAAATTGTGCTTTGGTAGATGGTAGATCTTTGTATTTGTAATTTGTCTTATCGAAATGGAAATTTAAGAAGATGATGATGACGATTTAGAAATAATTGATATAGGTAATTGAATACGGCATACCCAGACAGTTATATATAAGGAACGATTATTTTAATACATTCGATCCTAAGACGTTTTTTCTTAGATTTAGAATGACGAAGGAAACTGTTCTCAATTTTCTTGGAGAAATTGAAATTGTTTATTTTCTATGACATTTTTATACTTGCTAATAATATCTAATAATAATGATTTTTCACGTGTTGTGAAATTTATTCCACAAGATCGTTTTTTTTCCGCTCATATTTAAACTACTAATGGCCGTTTGCACCAATTGATATTTAAGTAGATTTAAAGTTAAGTGGCGCTTTGAGAAAGTTTTGTTTGGCACCATGAACAACTGGTCATTTTAAGCTGCACTTAGCTAAGCTTAGAAAATCGCTCGCTTATTCTCCACTTATCCTTAAAGTGGAGATTTCTAACCTAACATTCTTGAGTTTTCATTGACATACATGTCAATAATTTTTCTGTTTTCTTGTTTTCGTTTTCCATCTTCCAATTTCAAGTCTGTTTTTTTATTTTTGTAGAAGGATGGAGGATGATTTGGAAGTATTGGATATTCTTGAAAATAGATTCTTTGCAGCATTTTTACTGTCTTTTCCATTATAAACAATTTTCTTATTTAAAAAACAAGAATAAAATCCTTTGATTTTCAAAAAATTGACTTTTAACAGCTTTTAATACGTTATTTCAAACCACAAAAACGAAAAGTCACTAGAAAACCATAGAGAAATAAATAGAACTCAACTTAAATAGCGAGGTTGACAAATGTATTAAGCACTTAGCTAAGAAGCTGAGCAAAAACATTGGTGCAAATGAACTTAAACTAAGCGACCCTTAAAGTTTAAACTCGCCATAGATATTCTGAGCTTATGCTTCTATTGGTGCAAACAGCCATAAAATGACTCTGAAGAAAAAATACTTATCAAAACGTCAAAAACAAAGATGACACCAAATAATATTAAACGCATATAGATCAAACTGGATCAAACGACTACCGTTAATTGGTTAATTCCTGACAAGATCTTCTTTTTCAAAAAAAGATTTTAAGAATTGCGGCGTTGTCAAATGGAACCTCCCACTTAGTTAAGGGAGGTACGGCGCGAACGAAGTTCCACTTAAATTATAAGTGTCACTTAGCTAAGTATGACTTTTTAGGATAATCGGTGCGAATGGCCCTTAGTATCAAGAACGGTAAGGGTTGTTTACCGGTCGACAGCAATGTTTGCTGGAGACCGGTATTACCCTTAACGTTCGAAATGCTTATATCATTTTTTTGCGCGATCATATTGAAATATTCGAATTTCCAATAAAATAATTTAATTTTTTTCGAAATGAACGAAATGTCAAAAGTGACATTTATACTTCTCGATCAGTTTAATATATAATTTGCATTTTGGTGAAATTGTTTTCATGGTATTTATTACTTTTTATATTGTTCTGTTCGATTCTGTTCATTAAAAAATATCAATCTTCTTATTTTTTTGTTTCTTTTGTGTAATGAATGAAGTAATATATTATTTAGGACCACTTAAATGTATGTAGGGCTAGGACGTAGTTTACTTACCGACGTCTGAACGGTAAGTAAATCACTTAGAAACTTAGACTTAGAAACCATTAAACACAACCTACTGACCTGACAACCGATGCTGTAAATAAACAAAAAAGATGGAGCGCGCAAAAAATTATTTTTTATATTATTTCGAAATTCGAATATACGATCGCGCAAAAAATGGTATAAGCATTTCGAACGTTAAGGGTAATACCGGTCTCTAGCAAAATTGGAGGCTTCGCTACGCTAAGCTTTCAAACATTGCTGTCGACCGGTAAACAACCCTTACCGTTCTTGATACTTAATATACTATTAACTCAATCGGTACATAGGTTTAGAGCAGAAAACTATTTCAAAAAACCATCCTTTATATATTGAAATATAAAAAAAATATAAAGTCGTAGTCAAACCAAACTCGATAAAAAATGTCATATCATTACATTTACTTCAAATATTTTTTTGTTTTGATATATCCCTTCACTGAGAAAGGACAGACAGTTACAGCACAAATTCATCTCTCGTCCAATTTCATGAATTTATAGTCCCTAATTATACTACAGTAGTGATGGAAATAACAAACCAAGCCCATGTGGCACAAAAGCAGATTGAATATTCCACCAGGATACTATTTCAGAAATTCATGAGTTTTTGTAAGAAGCAATAATTGCAAAACATGGAAGATATAAAACCCCTTATTATTTATCTTCAACTTTTTATTTTGTAAAAAGAGGCATTTGAAAGACAGATTTGAAACACTCTGTAGTACGCAGTGACTACAAACTACAACTGGTGACGAAATGTAATAACATGCAAAACAAAGTTCATATCTATCCACCTTCTATCCACCAACCTTAAAGCCATTCTACACATTTAATGTATGTCACTTTTGCCTAGTCTACTCCATCCTCATCCCTTCAATACCTAAGAAAAATCCATCAATTTTCACAAAATTATCTGTCACATACTACACCAACAATTTTCAAAACGCAAAATACATGAAAGAAAACTTGATTGACATCCTTTATCCTCCACCGTGTAACGGAAAAATTAAATTTTTTCGCTTTTATTCTGAAATTATGTCACGGCTTCCGTTCGTCAAACAAGCTTAACGAATTGATGGCTACAAGCCCTTCAAATTATATACATTGAATAGTACGCATACATCAGAAATTCCAGCACAAATTCCCCAAATATCTTACTCGCCTATTATATATACATACAGATACCAGCTCCAGCAACTGTGTTTGAAGGATACGAGGAAGTTTCTACATGTACTAAAAGTGTGAATCGATCGGTTTTCGAGTACATAATATAGTACAGGGAATGAAGCATTTCACCTGGCAATTTTTTCGTCCAGCATGGATTGACTTGAAATTTTAACAGAAGGTAGGTGATAGCCCAAGGATCAAAATCTATATCAAACCGAAGGGAGCTGAAGCCTTGGGGGTGGTTGCCACCCCATCTCGGGGGTGAAAATTTTTTATTACATTTTAACCACAGGAATCGATTGAAAAAGTGATTCTAAGCAAAAAATGTTCTTAACATTTTTTTTGTAAAATCAATATTCTCTAAGTTATTCGCGATTGAAAGTAACGCTTTTTAGTGGAAAAAATCGACGTTTTTGATACGTTTTTCGCGGATAACTCGAAAACTATGCATTTTATCAAAAAAACTGTGTAAAGCAAAATTGTAGCTTTTAAAAAAACAAGCAAATCCCTTTTTTATAATTTTTCTAAAACCAATAGGAACCGAGATATGGCCCATCAATTATTAGCTTTTTTTCCCAAATGCAAAATGTGATAGATTCAAAGTCAAATACCGGAAAAATTATGCATTTTTCGTAGAAAACTCATAGAATCTTTTTCAGAGCATAATTAGACCTTCCTTTTAAACAAAAACAAAAATCTGTTGCATCAAAATTGAGTGAATTATGATAAAAATAATGTCAGTACTGAATTTTTTATACAAAAAAATAGTTTTCGAAAAATTATGGCTTAAAGTAAAAAGTTATTTTTCATAATTTTGTATTTTTTACCCTTTCTTTCGAAATAACTCCGAAAATATTAGAGGTACAAGCAAAGTTGAAAAACGAAATTGTAGCTTTTTTCATGACAAAAATTTTCCTGTAAGTAGATTTTTTGTAGAGTTAATATTTGACGAGATATAGCCGTTTAAAACGTCTATTTACGCACGAGCACCACCTTTTTTTAGCCCTTTAAACTCACCCCATTTAAAAACGGAAGGGTCTAAAGAGATTTAACTTACAGATCCTTGTAGTTCTTGAAAAACCCTACAAAATCGTTTTTGAATAAACTTTTTATCATCAAAAATGAACGAAATACGTTAAAAAAACCAATCGATTTTTTTTTTCGAAAAATTCCAATAGTATAGTATAGTACACTTGGAAAAATTGCAATGTTGTGAAGGGTGGTTTTTAAAGGTTGAAAAGTTACTTAATGCACGTGACACATCTTTTTTACAACAGAATTATTGAGCAAATCCCTATTAGCATTAATTATTTTTATCTTGGCAAAACATTTTTTTTTTACATATAACACTAATAACAGTTGATTTTTAAGGGTTGAAAAAGTATAAAATTGTATTTTGAAATGTAACAAATTCATCATTTTACTAATTCAAACCAATTTTCACCTATCTTAAGTTTTATAATGCTATTTTTTAATTTTTGACATATAGGGGTAGTTTTCACCCCTAAGAAACAATCAGGGTTCGTCGGCATGACATGACATATAAAGCAGAGGGTGAGTTGAGCCTAATCCCAAATTTTTATGCAAATCAATCAGAGGCGAAATCATTTTTTAAGGATTTTTGTGATTTTTTTTACATTAAGCTGTAACAGGGGCTGCTTTTAAAGGGTTGAAATATTATGAAATTGTATTCCAAAGCTCAAAACAATCATTATTCAACTTATATACAAACTAAATCTTACCCATTTTCAGGTTTAAAATGTTATTTTATGAT
Source organism: Galerucella calmariensis (assembly GCA_910591675.1). Taxonomy (NCBI): domain Eukaryota; kingdom Metazoa; phylum Arthropoda; class Insecta; order Coleoptera; family Chrysomelidae; genus Galerucella; species Galerucella calmariensis. Next base: position 15,506 of record CAJUYG010001476.1, read on the forward strand.
TTTTGACAAATAAGGGTAGTTTTCACCCCTAAAAACCGTTTAGCGCCCATCGGTTCGATATAGATTTTGAACCTTCTTCTACCTCCTGTTAAAATTTCAAGTCAATCCATGCTGGACGAAAAATTTTTTTTTACCTTTTTTTGAGCTTCATTCCCTGTACTAATATGGACAAATTGCCGGTTGAATGGAAAATTATGTTTACCAACTTCATTCTAATAAATCATTTATAAAATGAAAGTTAAATTGGAGCGTGATCAGTATGTAGTATTGATTTGAAAACCTTGAAAAGTCACGTGAAATGTTTAAAAGGTAATTACAGTAACTTTTGATGGATAAGTTGAAAAAGTTCATTTATTCGTTATGCTTTTTGTGTAGAAAGTAACGGAATGAGATAATTTAAAAAAATTTCTATCGAGAACTTGATCAAATTTTTCTTTATACTAACCCAAGTAATGACCAACCAATGCCTCTTCGTCTCCGGTGGTTTACCGTGCACAAAGATCAAGACTATATAACACACGCTACACCACTCAGAGATAGAGGCCATCCCGCGGACATCTCGCATCGATGTCTCCTATTTCTGTCGCAAACCCGAAATAATTTCAATTGATGATTTTACACAACTCCATAATGCGGTGGATCGATTGTGGTGCGATCCAGCGGCACGTTTCAAAAGTAGGTAGAGGTAGGAAAGTAGATAACCACAAACTGTTATTAGTGTAGAGTGAAAGCTAATATAAAGCGTGTAAAAAAGTTACGTTTCATCACATAATGAAAGGAATTATTGTATTGTCACCTGTCCTTGGTAAGTGTGCAGCATTCCGAATTAATCTGAGTATTTAAAGTTGGTAAAGATCGAGTTTAAAAGTTGCATTACAAACAAACCAGAAAAATTTCACAAAATTATATATACATAGAAGAAGGGCTGGATCTAGTCACCGACCACTCTGCAGTAGTAATGACCCTGCGTGATAGTATAATAGTCAAAGAACACAATCCTACTCTGGCTAACCAGACAACAGATTGGGTAAAATTTGGCAACGAATTAGATAAACGTTAAAATAAAAACAATAGAAGAGCTAGACTTAGAAGCTGAGAAATTGGTCAGTAATATACAAAAAGCGATCTGGAATAATACAAAGCCAATAAAGAGAAAAATTGCCGGAAATAACTATCCAGCCGAAATACGGAATCTTGTAGCCGAAAAAAGAAGACTGAGAAGACAATGGCAACAAAATAGAGCGCCAATGAATAAAGATCGATTAAACAATATCACCCAAAATCTGAGAAGAGAAATAAAGAAAATTAAAAATGAAACAATAAATTCTTATCTTCAGCAGCTTACTTACGAGAAAGATACTGACTACTCTTTGTGGAAGGCCACTAAAGGGATAAAAATGCCAACAGCACATAATCCACCTTTAAGAAAAGAAAATGGAACATGGGCTCGAAGCAATCAAGAAAAAGCACTTTTATTTGCCAACTACCTAGAAAACACTTTCCAGCCAAATGAAAGCGAAGTAACGGAAAACCTAGCTGTTATAAATGAAGTAACCACCAAGGAAATAGAACCAGTAACACCTAAGGAACTTATAAAAGAAATAAAAACAAACATCAATCCGAAAAAAGCGCCTGGATACGATCAAATAACAGGTGAAATTCTTAAATATCTGCCAAGAAAAGCAATAGTCAAACTAGCTCACTTAAATAATGCAACATTTAGACTAAAACATGTGCCTATCTGTTGGAAAATAGCAGAGGTCATCATGATTCCTAAACCTGAGAAGCCCATGAATGAGGTTTCGTCACACAGACCAATATCACTGTTACCAGTCATATCAAAACTTTTTGAGAAAATATTTTTAAAAAGAGCCCATTATTGAAGAAAAATACATAATCCCCACTCAATTTGGCTTTAAAGAAGGGCACGCCACAATAGACCAAATCCACAGACTTACGGATCAATTAGAAAAGGCACTAGAAGAAAAGAAGGTATGTTCAGCGGCATTCTTGGACGTGGCACAGGCGTTCGATAAAGTCTGGAATCAAGGACTCGAACATAAACTTAAAAAACTTCTACCTAAACAATACTGCTTGCTGTTTAAATCTTACATTAGTGGAAGAATGTTTCGTATTAGATGCGAAGATCAATACTCACAACTACGATCAATAAAGGCTGGTGTACCACAAGGCAGTGTTCTGGGCCCATTGCTGTACCTCCTATACATTTTTGATATACCAGTAACAGAACAAACTACAGTAGTCACGTTTGCAGATGATACATGTGTACTGGCAACTGGCAAAACTGAACAAGAAGCCCAAAATCAAGTCAATGCATGGACGAAAAGCTGGCGCATTAGACTTAATGAAAATAAATCAGTGCATGTAAATTTTACAAATAAACACACTGGTCAAATGCCAATATTTATTAACAATAAAAGTATCCCATATGCAAATACGGCTAAGTATCTAGGCATGAACTTGATGCGAAGTTACGATGGAAAGAGCATATAAAGAAGAAAAGAGAAGAGCTGAATCTCAAATATAGAAAATTATATTGGTTGTTATGGAGAAAATCTGAACTGTCAACTCGAAATAAATTGATGATATACAAACAAGTTTTAAAACCTGTATGGGCATACGGCATACAACTTTAGGGGTGTGCTTGTGCAAGCAATATTGAAATCATACAAAGATTCCAGAACAAGGTACTAGGAGGCATTGTCAACGCTCCTTGGTATGTAAGAAATAGCGACCTCCATAGAGACCTGGGTGTGGATATGGTAGCAGACGAGATAAAAAAATTTGCAAAGAAGCACGAAGAACGGCGCCACAACCACTATAACGTCGACTAAACCTTTTGAACTAGTGTAGTGGTTTAAAAGCAGAGCACAGTGCTTGTTGTGTAGAGAAACCGAGTGAAAATAAATCTGAGTAGTTACCAGTGGGTCTAACTCTGTATAACTTTTTAGTTTTAAGATTTTAACAGAAAAATATTGCTAGTTAATCTTGTTTCTAGATTAGTTGTAATTGAAAAAAATAAAAAAAATAAAAAAAAATTACAAACATATACCTATATGTTACGTTCCAAGACCGATCTTGTACGGAGCCGGGCTCTGTACAAGGGATTTTGTACCAAGTCCGCTTGTTACAGGTCATTTTGTACCAAGTCAAAATTTGCTTCTCCTTCCCCTTCTGGACTTGGTACAAAATCGCTTGTACAGAGCCGGCTCTGTACAATATCGGGCTTGGTACGTAACATATACACACAAGTCAAACTAATATAAAGCGTGTAATAGGAAAATGGAAAAGATGATAAGGTTGAAAAATGGCAAAATGGTTTTATCAAATTCACTGAAGTGTGCAAGTATGTGTACAATTTAAATATCTAAGTAATGAACTGTTTTATAATATCGAAAAATTGTGTTTGAATCCTTCATGTTTTTCAAAAGAGGTTGTTAACAAAATGAATTGATTTGAAGGCGAAGATAATATTTTTTCATTAAATATGGATTCATTCAATTTTTGAATTGCTTTGATTTTTGGCGCTAGGCTTTAATACAGTATTGCCTGTTGAGGGATAAATATCATTTGATTTGGAAATACTTTTAACAGGACATTGTCGTTTGAAAAATCATAATATGATAAGACTTGGACTGTCGGAAGATCCGACGTGCTGTCTTTACCTGGAAGATGATTAAACAGCGAATCATCTATTTCGTGCCTATTTCGTTCGAGTCGCAGTGGAGGACTTAATATATCCACTAACCAAAAACCAGAAACCATTTCTAACTGTCGAATCATCCAGATTTCTGGCAAATCTAATATGTTTTGTAGTGAATTATGGTTCACCAGCAAGGCTTTTTTCAGGTCATTTCAATTTTTTTAACCTCTTTTTCAAGTAAAAACAAGAATATGACAATTTTAAACTAGTTGATGAGATCTTTACTTCAAACCCAGCAATTGTTACCTTCGCCACATTTTCCAGATCATACGATTTGAAGAAAATCACAACCAGTGCGAATCATAAACAGTTATTATTATTATTATTATTATTATATTTAGACAAGGGCAGAGGGACAAATCCCTATTATGCCCAAAAACAGGTAATTACACAAGAAACTTAGGTACTAGTAGGTAAAGAACAGAAAAATAAGTACAATATACACAATATACCAAATGAACTATAAGTGCTCTAGCAGCGCACGATCAAGTCTGTTTTTGAACGAGTTAGTCGATGGTGCAGAAACTGTGGATACATCAAGATTATTCCAGCTGTCGAATACCCTGTTTGGTAAGAAGTTCTGTCTTGATCTGACGGTAAAGTTTTCTTTTTTGAGTTTAAAAAGGTGTCCTCTAAGGCGGTCATCTGGATTTAAGGTGAACATCATATCAAGATTACCAAAATTAAATTTTAATATTTTAAAAGTGGTAATGAGGTCTCCGCGGTGTTTGCGAAGTTCAAAGGAAGTTAGGTTGGCCATGGAGAGTCTTTCCTCGTAGGAAGGTCTTCGCTGTCCCAGGGACAGTCGAGTGGCTCTTCTTTGAACATTTTCCAAAAGATTTCTATCGCGAACTAGGTCTGGATACCACGTTGGACCGGCGTACTCGAGAATTGGTCGGACATAGATAGTATACAGTTTGCAAAACGACTGGAACGAAACACTCGAAAAGCACTTACGAATGAGATAAAGTCTGGTGTTCGCGCGCTTACAAACTGAAGTTATATGATCAGACCAAGTTAGGTTGCTATTTACGATAATTCCGAGGTCATTATAGGAAAACACAGAATTTAATGGTCGACTATCTACGAAGTACGGTAGTAGTGGGTTGTTTTTACCAATTCGGAGCACTACACATTTTTCCGTGTTCAATGGAAGTAGCCACTGAGAACACCATCTGGAGATGGAGTTTAAGTCCAGCTGGAGGGTTTGTTGGTTGGTGATTGGATTCGTATATATCTTTGTGTCATCAGCGTACAAAGATATTTTATTAGTTACGTGATAAGGAAGATCGCTGGTGTATACCGTAAAAAGCAGAGGACCAAGAACAGAACCCTGTGGCACTCCACTTTCCACCAATCTATCCCTTGAGAAGTCTTCGCCAACTCTTACTTTAAAATATCTATCCGTTAGAAAGTCGTCAATCCAGCTAAGTAAAGAGCCGCGAATGCCGAAGTGTTCCAGCTTGTGTAGAAGTCTGCGCCTGGGAACGCGATCAAAGGCCTTGGAAAAGTCCAGATAGACAATATCTACTGGCTGCCGATCGTTAAGAGATGACGTCCAGTCATTAACACAGTGTAGCAGGTTGGTTAGGGTGGAACGGCCGGCGACAAATCCGTGTTGTTGCGTTGGAATCACATTTTCCAGGAGAAGAAATTTGGTCGTCTCCTCCGAAATAATGGCTTCCATGACTTTACTGACCACTGGCAGCAGACTAATCGGGCGGTAGTTATTGGAATCAAGTTTGTTACCTTTTTTGAATATTGGGGTGATAGATGCTAATTTCCAGCTGGGGGGTATGGAACTTTGAGTAAAGGAAGCCTGCATAATTAACGACAGGGGAGTTGGAAGCGAGTTTGCGCAGCTTTTTAGGAGTTTTGGAGTTAGACCATCTAAACCAGGTGATGCGTTAGTGCGTAGTTTCAGTAAGTGCTGTTTTATACGGTCTGGTGTAAATACTACATGTTCCAAAGATGCCTTGAGGCGAGGACAGTTAATTAATGGGAGGTTGTCATTATTGGGTTCTTGAGTGAAAACTCGTGAGAAAGCTAGAGAGAGCGTCTCAGAAGACTCTTTATTAGAAGAGCATACAGTGTAGTCGGGTTTTTGAAGTAGGGGGATGGAAACTTTTGATGATAGGGACGATCGTATATATTTGAAAACCTTTTTACTGTTACCACTAGAAATGATGTTTTCTTCAAAATTTTGTCTTAAAGTTTTGAGAGATAGTTGAAGGATATTAGAAAATCTGCGATGGTTCAGGAAGTCACTCAGAAGCTGTGTGCGCTGATATTTACGCCAGAGGCGCCGTTTGTGTTTGATACGTTGTAGTGCTGCGTGGTTTATCCAGGGTTTGAGATGGTTTTTATAAATCTCACGGACAGTAGTGTGTGCAGAGATTATTCTGAGAGTAGTATCATGAAATGCGTCCCACATTAACAAGGGATCGGATACATTTGTGAAAATGGAGCCCCATTCAAGTCGAGACAGCTGTGAATTAACTTCAGAGAAATTAGTAGTAGCATAAGTTGTGATTTTATTTTTGCCCGGTAATGTCTGGATAAACTGAACGTGGGCAGTTATGACTGCATGGTCTGATTTTCCAACAGGAGAGTCTATTTCGAGAGATGAGATTAGCTGTTCATCATTAGTGAGTATGAGATCTAGAATGGAAGGTTGATTATTAATTCTGAATCTTGTGGGCTCTGTAATAAGTTGAATGAGGTTCGAATTTGCAACAAAGTTTTTAAATACGTTGTGTGAATTTACAACATCTGACAATGAGGTTATCGGCCAGGATATTTCTGGGAAGTTAAAATCTCCAGCAATAATGAGATTATCAAGAAGTGATAACTTTTCGAGTTTTTCAAACTCAAACTCAAACTCTTCTGCAATATATATTAATGGCATAATTTCTCTCACGCGATTGGCAACACTGCCACTTTCTGTTTAAGACAGAGTTAATTAAGTTTATGACTAGGTATTCCTTTTTTTTCACATTTCCAGCTCGCTTATTAATATCAGTTAAATTATTGTTAATTACTGTCTGGAAAGAAAACGTTCATCTCTAAAATTTTGTGTCTATTATGTTTGTGAGATAAATGAGGTCTGGTAAGTCTTTTAATTAGATAAATTCTCCGAAATAAATCAGTATAATAGCAATAGAACGTTAAAAATATTGTTCTGGAATGGAAAACAATCCCGGCACTATTTTCATTTATTTCTCACAATTTCACAATTTATTAATGGAAAATCCTTGTGGTATACTTTGTTTGAAATTGGTATCTGAATTTATTATTTTAATCTAAGCAACAGCAGATATCACCATCCAGTGCTGTGTTATTTGTAAATTATTTATGGAAATACATTGATTTGATAAATTTGGAAAAAGCCTCGAGCATCTTTCGAGGGGAAACTCACGACAGGAAAGTGTGCAAGGTACAATAATATTGATGGAAGATTAGAAGGAGGGTGACTATCATGTCGGATATAGTCAAGCTGAAATTAGGTGCGTTCGTTTTAGTGGGATCTCTGCTCACTTCAGTTAATGTGATCTGAGATAAATTGATGTGAGTAAGCACGAAAAATAACGACACACTCAATTGAAACACGCGATTTGCCGACGTATCACAATTCAATTCAAAATAGGTAAGACAGATTCGTATCAGTATCAAATGAAGTGATTGTTCCATAATCCCATAAATAAGGTTCGCTCAAATTCAAAGGAAACCAGATCATGTTGTTTGAACTCTAAACAAAACAGATATCGCTTCATCCCTTCCACTTTATTTCCGACTCAAGTCTTACTGATACCCCCGCACAGCATATGCAGCTTCAATAAAGGGGAAGCAAAAGTCTCAGCTCACATGGAAGTGAATGAATAAGAAAGAACATTACCGATGTGAGATGAGATTAGCTAAGACTCAGTCAAAAAACACCCATTGAAACTTGCAACGAAATATCAGATGGAGTATCCGGAAACCTTTTGCGATATTATCAACTAATATATTGGAAAGAATAGGTGCAACGAGATCATTTTGGAGGGCCTAAGTCAAAAATACTCCTGGAAAAATACATGAGCCAGATTGAGTCTGTAGTGAGACTTCTGACAAACGTCCTAATAGGATCCACCTGAATGGGCACTTAAAAAAACCGAAACTAGTGGAGTAAGGAGCGAATTATGTAGCACAACACCCGGGGACTGGATAGAAAATATAGGCTTGCCTATACTGCTAACCGATGTCGTACAATTCTTCCAAGGAATTACCAGCCTCTCTTAAGAGCTGCGTTTGTGAGCTTTGCGAATGTGAATAGACTCGTCCCGAAGAGGTTCAATCAACGGACAGGCTACCTTGACGCCTTTTTGGCAAAATGACTCCAAATGATTAACGGTTGAGTATGTAGTAAATAATTATGTTGCCTGGCTCTGGCAGCATTTATACACCGACTTTATCCACGGATTACAATAAACAAAAACAAATCCAGAAGATCTGGATTCCAAACAGGAATTAAAGTGGTCTATGCACGGACATGCTCTCGGTTGGATTGCTCGAGGGATAAAGTTTGTTGAGTAGCCAAGGCGAGGGGTGACATGTGACTCTTCGGGTTTTTCCGGGTGACGGACGATTGGAGAAATGATGAAAAGATTTAAACCTTAGCGTGTAACACGATAGCTTGAACATACAGAAAGGAGCTACCGCACCTTCTGCAGTCAGTGCATCCGCCATTTCGTTGCCTTCCAAACCAGAGTGGGCCGGAATCCATTCTAGCCGCACTGCGTTCCGACTTGCAAGATCAGCAAGTCGTTCTCGACATTCGTCAGCAAGTCCTGAGTTGATGGTATATCCACTCAGGGCTTTAATTGCTGCCTGACTGTCGGTGTATATGGTTATGCGTCGATCTACATAACCTCTGTCTAGGTTTATCTGCGCACATTCCAAGATAGCGTATATCTCGACCTGATATGCAGATACACCATCGCCCAATGGTACACAGATTTGTGTCCTTGGGTTCCTAGAGTAAATTTCAGCCCCTGCTCTGTCACCAGAGTATCTGTGAACCAGACGGTCCCATGAGGCTGTGTATTCGTCTCTTTTTACCAAGATTCTCTGTCCCGGATCATAGCCCTGTATGGGGTTGCGAAGTAGTACTTGCGCAAGCATTCGTCAGCCGCTCGAGCCAGAACTGGAATATCTTCCAGGAGCCAGAGCTTCTTGGCGTGTCTGCACTCTACCCCTCTTCGCACGTATCGCAGACGCTTCAAGCACAGGAAGGCCCTCCCCGCCTCAGCCTCGATCACATGGTGAAGAGGCCGAAGACCAAGGATCACTTCCATCGCAGCAGTTGGCGTAGTCCTCATGCAGCCAGTTGCCCTCAGACTGACCACCCTTTGAAGGCGTGTCAGTTGCGATCTAGCCGTGACCAAGGTAACCCTCGGCCACCAGACCAGAGCCGCATATGTGAGCATAGGCAGCGTGATCACTCTATAGAACCATATGATCGTTTTGGTGGTCAGTCCCCACCTGGAACCAATGGCTCTCCTACAGGCCCAAAACGTGTTTGTTTGTCACCTTGCTTAGGCGACTACTGAGATGAGCCTTCCATGTCAGTGATTTATCAAGGATCACTCCTAGATACTTCACCTGTTCAACCACCGGTAGTGGTACTCCACCAAGATGTAGACCCTCAGGTGCTTCTTGGTGAAAGCAACTATCTCAGCCTTGCCATGATTTACTGCAAGTCCGTGTTCGTTACACCACCCATGTACCCTATTCAGAGCCATTTGCCCGTTCAAGATTACTATTTATCCATTCTCAATAAAACCACGCCTCCTTTCTTTCGATTGTTTTACTGCTTGGTTGTCAAAATAAGGTCCCAGAAGAAATTCAACCACCATTAGATCATTTCGAATTAACCATAACGAGTTAACAGAATGCCGAAGTTTTTTTTGAAAAATTATTCACAAATGATTTTACATAGGCTTTAATTGGATTTCGATGTTAACTGAATGAAAAACGAAAAGAATCTAACAAGATTATCAACAACTGAACTATAACGGATATCTTCAGTCTGCCCTCATTACCTGCATATTTCATTTCATCGACTTGTTCCATCCTCGAGATTTTTTTTGTCCAAGTACTACTACTGTATAGTGTATTTTCCTGTAAACGAATTATGTTGAAAGCTTTTAATTATTGCCAATAGCAATATCTGTCCAGGTCAGGAATCATGGGGGAAAAAGCTATCTAATACATGTCAAAAGGCACTGAGACAAAAAGAACTCGAGAAGATTGCTGGTCAAATATTCATATACACTGTGGGCCGGAACAAAGGAGTACATTTTTTAATTGAAAATATTTTTTTGTTCTCTGGGCGATTTATTTTCTTTTTGCAGGGCTAATAACCTAACATGTCGGACTCATGAAAAAAATTATACATATAACAGTGCCTTTGAGCTCGTTGCAAATGAAAACTGTCTTAGCTAAAATTGTACTAATATGCTTTTTCAGTAGCTGCAGAACACTTCAGGGAGAAGGAAATTTTCCGAAATTACCGGATTCGCGAAATACCATTTTTTATTAAATAACATTTTAACAATAACACATTTATGAAAACTGTTTAGTAACTTTAAAACTTAAAGTAAAATATGAATGTGGCCACCTAACAGCCCAGAACTATCAATTTATGGCGCAGACGACTTCAAGAAGTGGTGGGCAATAATGGTGGCCATATTCATAATATTTTACTCTAAGTTTTAAAGTTACTAAACTGTTTTGATAAATGTGTTATTTGTTAAAATGTTATTTAAAAAAAATGGTATTTCGCGAATCCGGTAATTTCGGAAAATTGTAAAATGTACTGTGATATAATTTTTTTCATAAATCCGACCCTGTACATTATTTTTGCTTCCAAATTTACAGTCATGTTGAGGACATGTTAGGTTATTAGCCCTGCAAAAAGAAAATAAATCGCCCGAAAAACAAAAAAAATATTTCCAATTGAAAAATGTACTCCTTTATTCAGGCCCACAGTGTATACCATAAGATTTGCCTTTCGATAATAATTTTGTGACATACGAAAAAGAACGTGATTCTGAGAATACGGAACTTGAATTTCAAAATAATTTCATGGACAACATTTCAGTAGAAAGTCATCCTTAAGCTTTCACAGTTCCTGAACAAAATTATTCTCATAATCCTGAGCTGTCATCTCAAATTCAGAACAAAAGGATACAGAAAAATATGAAGAGAACAAGCAAACCGAAGAAGACAGGTAGGTACTACAAAAAAGATTATGCCCGAATATCAATTGTAACTCACCTCACCTTGAATATAGAGGCCAAAAGATCCTTATAATCTCGGATAGTCAGGCAACACTAATATCTCAAGCATGTCCTCAGATCATATGTAGACTGGTCTGGGACTGCCTACAAAAACTATTAGCCCCAGCTAACCACAACAGAGCAGTTCTTGAGTGGGTTCCGGGGCACAAGGGCATTGCAGGAAATAAAGAGGCAGACATCTTAGCAAAGCTAGGGTCTGAAACTGCATTCACTGGCCCTGAACCAGTATTGAGGAAAAACAAAACCAAACAAACACAGAAACTGCTGCACGTGGCTGTATATCTCGGTTGAATCAAACATCAGTCGTACTGGAGACACGTGCATAACAGGAACACAGCAGCCTTCTGGTCAAAAAACCCTCGGAGAAGCTGACTGTCAGCTGACTAACGAATTATTAAACCTCAACAGATGCCAGATAAGGACAGTGACATGTTAACTCTCCGGTCACTGTACCTTGAGGAAACTATTGGAGGTGTATGGAAGGGGAGGAAACAACCTCTCACATTATCTTTTACTGTGTAGCATTATCTCATTGGAGACATATACTCCTAGGACTAGAGCATCCAAGGGTGGATTTCTCCAAGAAGGACCTAGTGAAGAGACTGTTGAGCCTGATAAGGGCTACTGGTCTCTTCATATGAACGGCACAACCAAGAGCATAAAAAGCCCAAGTGCTGAGTTGCCGAGGTCTTTAAGCCTCTGACCGGTGGTGCTCACTCAATCAACTCACCTACAGACCTGTCTTATACTTGGAGAAACTGTGAATAATGTTTCTTAAGGCAACCTTTATGCTACACACCGTAATGAAACTATTATTTAACTATTATTCAACCAAATGAGAACTGCTTTCTTTTATAGATATTGATTCTCTTATGGATCATCACCGTTTGCCGACATGAAAACAATATTGGAGCACAAGTGACAACTTGGGCCTTCCTATAATAGCTAACTGCATGACGAGAAATCGCTTGGAGAAAATATTGGAACATTCTCATTGCAACGATAATTTAGCCTAAGGATGAACTAACTTTAAATAATTTTCTTTTCCTACGATCACATAGGAAAGTGACATATATCGCACTGTCTAGTTCTATGGAAAGTGGCCTTTATTCATACGCGTACGGAAAAAAATCTTATCCGTACGTGTACGGATAAAAAAGCTGTCAAATGAATTTTTATCAAGATTGACCACTGGCAAGCTGTCAAATATATAGTTTTTAATTATATTTACCTATGTTATATCTAAATTTGAAGCAATCTATTTGAAAATTGAAATTTTTGTCATTTTCTTGATTGAAAAAAATTTAGGGCGCGGTCGAGGATCGAACCCGCGTACTCTTCGTCAGAAATCCGATGTTGTACCAACTAATCCAAATCACCTGTTATAATCGTTTGAAAATGTAATCATCTTGAAAGGTATTCATGATAAGTATGTATGAAATATGATAAACAATAATAATTTCACTTTCAATTTTTATAATTCTCCAATCAATTAATAATTGTAATAACCTACCTATATTATTTAGTTAAACTACTTGAATTTTTGTCACTATTGATATTGTTAATTTTGAAATCAATTATGTTGACTTTAATTGTAACATTTTGTGTATTAACATGTCAGATGTTGATTACACATTATTTGTTGAAATTATCACGTGATCGTAAGAAAAATAATGTACATTACTCGTGCGAAAGTGATTTTTGTCACTTGAATGTCACTTTTCGCACACGTTATGTAATATACTATTTTGTATATAAATGGCAGTGATAAAATTTTTAATAACTGAATTGTTATCTTTACTGAGTGTGCTACTCTATCCAAGTGGAACGAAAAAAAAAATATTTCGTGTGAAATTTGATATTTCAACAAATTTTCGCGTCCGCATTCAGCTCGTAGCAAGGGGTAAATCGGGCGCAAGTAGCGATACAGGATTACGAGGAAATCCAACTATGGGTCCATTAAAATTAATTTGAAGCTTGTGTCCATTCGAATTGCATTTGGAAGTTTTGGGTCGAGTTTGATCGCGTCAGTGACATCGTCAGAGAGTCGGAAATAGTTGTTAACGATAATTCATTTGAATTTGCAGATATATAAATGTTTTTGTGATTAAATTATCATCTAGTGGAGCGGTAACATCAACACGAGAAATGAATTTGTCTAGTGGAGTCATGGAAATGATAATATTTGTTCATTGAATATATTTCAGCGGAGTTACAGAATATTTTTTCATTATTGATATTTTTTTATATTGAAATGTGGTTCTTGTTTATACCGAAACGATAAATATGCAGTTAACATTTCAAAATAAAAATTAAAAACTATTCATGTCTATTTGGTCCAGAAATCAATATTTTTAACTTTACCGCGAAATTCGAAATATTTCAAATTTACATATATACAGATGACCCTTACAACGGTTGGATGTAGATACCTTTCGTAAAATTGGACAAAATAATATATGGAGGGGTCTAGCCTATTTACTTTTCGATAAAGTTGAAGTTATGAAAATTTAAATGTTTTAATTTGATTACTTTAAAATGGATGAATAAATTGATTCGACATTTGGCAGCTTGTTTTTAAAAGTAAAAAGGCACATTTTGATGGAGAAACATTTTTCAATTCTTGATCCAGTGGTGTACATTTGGAAAAATATGTCACTTTTCCTTTCCCATTTTTTACGCCACTGGTATCTTTTTATTTGATTTTGTATTAGGGCTTTCACGTGAAAAACACATAACCTTTAAATATCCAAAAATTTGTAGTTATCAAGATATTTAATGCTTTCATGAAGTCTGCAAGATCACTTTTTATTAATGAAATTAAAAATATATATTTTTCTTGTATTTTTTCAATAGCTACCAAACTACTAATGGTTAGAATATGTAACAGAAACTGATTTGTGAAACAGCAATGCATCTAAAACATTCAGAGAATATTGTTGAAAATATTTGCCTAAACTTGTGGTTTTATCAAGAAAAGAATTAAGCAGCCAACAACTTACAAGAGATGTTCAAAATTTTGTGAAAGGTGAGATATTTTCCCAAAATGTACACCACTGGATCAATGATTGAAAATGTTTTTCCATGAAAATGTGCCTTTTTATATTTAAAAACAACCTGCCGAATGTCAAAACAATTTATTCATCCATTTTAAAGTAATCCGATTAAAACATGTAAATTTTCATAACTCTAGCACCCCGTATTTCGAAAAGTAAATAGGCTGGACCCCTCAATCCTTCTATCATTTTGTCAAGTTTTACGAGAGGTATATCTACATGCAAACGTTGTGAGTGTCATTTGAAAACACCCTGTATATGACCGGAGAGGTTTCCGGCGGGCTGTTCCTTGAGGAATTGTGCAGTAATCCTAATATTACTCTGTGACGGTGAATTCAGACTTTTCATTAAAACTTCCAGAAAAGTGTCAAGACGTTAATTTGAACATCTTTTTATGTTACTTGTTTATGCAACTCAATCAGTTGCACCTAAGTATTGTTTTGTGAGCGCTAATAAAGTGTGGAGTAAGAAAGTTTGTTTTCATTGAAGACATACAAATCATAAAAGAGGGCAAATTTCCCAAGAGAAAACTTCTTACAAATATGTACCGCAGATTAAAAGATTTTGCTGGGATAAACTGGTATGTTGGAAATTTATAATTTAAGGGACGCAATGTGTGGAAGTTTGAAGATTTAGAATTTAAATTTGATTCAGCTAGACAAATTGAGGCTAATTTAACTTAATGCCACATGGCTTAAGTTTTTTCATTTTAAATCTTCACTTACATAACCTAGATATTTTTTATTCGTTCGCTCGTTATTTTTTGTAACACAAGTAGATGCTTGTCCAGAACGAATCTTCAAACTAACGTAAAAATAATTGTAAAATTATATGTATGTATCTGGACAAATATCCAAATACACTCAGGTGCAAAAAAAACGAGCCCCCTATTTTTTTCTCAAAATCGGCTATATTTGTTTATTATTTTGGCTTTTGGTTTACACTTTTTATATTTTACTAACAAAGGACTTCCTCCTGGTATAAAAAGACAAGAATATGTTACTTAAACTAAACTTAATAAACAATGACATAAATAAAGGAAAAATACATGTATACTTAGTAAAATTTATGTTAACAACAGCAAACTTCAGAGGTACAGAAAACAAAATTTAACTCATAAAGTAGACTTTAGTATTTGGTATTTCCTCCTCTAGCCCTAATTATTGCTTGCATACGGCGTGGCATCCCACTAATGAGCTCACGAACTGCATTCTGAGGAATATTCTCCCATTCTTCTTGAAGAGCTACACGGAGCTTATTTAGTGTGGTTGGCGCTATAGCACGACTTCTAACACATCTGCCTAACATGTCCAACACATGTTCTATAGGATTTGCGTCCGGAGAACATGCTGGCCAGTTCATTTTTTCAATTCCAACTTATGTCAAGAATTCACTGACGCATCTCGCTGAATGAGGTCTAGCGTTGTCCTGCATCAGGATAAAGTTATCGCCAATAAATGGAGCGAATGGAACCACCTGATATGCCAAAACTTTCTCAATATACCGTTGTGCATTCAGTGAGCCCCCATTGATAAACACTAATTCCGTAGAGGCTTCACTTGATATGCCTGCCCATACCATTACGGAACCTCCGTTATGACTCTGCCTAGGACTAAAAGCACATTCTTGGAATCGTTCCCCATTTCTTCTCCATACTCGTTTTCGTCAGTCTGGTGAATGTAGCGAGAACCTGGACTCATCGGTAAAGAGTATATTACTCCATTGCATAAGATTCCAATTGCTATGTTCACGAGCAAAGTGCAATCTCGCTACCCAATGACGTGGAAGTAACTTAGGCCCAGTTGCTGGCCTAAAAGCTTTTAACCCAACCTCATGTAATCTTCGGCGAACTGTCCATTTACTTACATTTTTACCACGAACCTCCAGAAGTCGATTTCTTGTCTGTACTGAAGTCAAATGACGATCCCTTAGAGAATTTAGTACAATAAATCTGTCATTTCGAGCGGTAGTTACCCGTATTCTACCACTACCAGGCCTTCTTGTGTTTCTTCCAGTATCCCCAAAACGTTGTAACACCCTTTGAATGGTAGAACGACTAACATTGAGTAATCGAGCCACATATCTTTGGCTTCGACCATCTTCCACAAGAGCTACTGCTTTAGCACAATCGTCAGCACTTAAAACCATAATCAAGGCTTTAAAATTGTCAATGTTGATATTGACAATATTAACTTCAACAAAAAATTGCCTAGCAACCGCCCAACAATTGAAAACACATAAGCTCCTTTCGAATTGCATGAATGAAATATGGAACTTTTGAATTTGAATTTTCCAAAATGTTCCTTTTTTATGTAAAACGAGAAAATACACATGTATTCCAACTTTTTGTATTTAGAAGGAAGTCCTTTGTTGATAAAGAATACAAAATATAATTTAAAAACCAAAATAATAACCAAATTAAGCCGATTTTGAAAAAATAATAGGTGGCCCGTTTTTTCTGCACCTGAGTGTATTATGCTTCGTTGTGTAGTTTTTTTCGTTTGTATAAGACCCAATTCTATTTTTAGCACAATTCCTGGGTCACAGAATTCCTAAGACAAATTTCTCATTACCTCGATTTTACGTCTCCTGCCGAAAGACGGCATATCTACATTATACCTTGTTTTTATTGTTTATAATGCCTGCGGGCTGTGATATGCTACTTAGCTGCAGGCTGTACGGACTCTACAGCGTTCTCCCAGTGGTAATCCATCCAAGTACTAGCCGCGCTCGACATTGCTTCATTGCAATTATCACTTCAATTGCGTTCGACTACAGTGCTGGGTCGACGACCTCATTTTCCTCATTATTTAAGAAAAACAAACCCCCTTACAACCAATATAAAAAGTTTTGTTTGTGTTTTGGTTTGATTCTGAGATCTAAGGTATGTGTGTATTTATTTCAATTAAGTGATTCCTTTTTCTACACAAACTAATTACGTGAAAACCTTCCAAGAGTTCTCCCTTTTTTTATTCAGTAAAGAATAACGCTTGTCCTTGTCGGAAGCCGCGGGCTAAATAAATAACACCCTTAAGCTAGATTTATTTACCAGCGAAAGTGATTTTGGAAAGACCGACTCGGAAAGAAATATATATCGTTTGCTGTTTACTTCCTTACGTGAAAAATGAATGATTTCTGCTGCTATGGATGATAAAAATGGGGAAAAGATCCGTTTATGTTCTGTTTTTGAAGAACAATATTTTATTCCAATATTATGATCGCTTTTATAAAGAAAATACAAAAAATCATTAACTTATCTAA
This sequence comes from Galerucella calmariensis, assembly GCA_910591675.1. Taxonomy (NCBI): domain Eukaryota; kingdom Metazoa; phylum Arthropoda; class Insecta; order Coleoptera; family Chrysomelidae; genus Galerucella; species Galerucella calmariensis. The sequence goes on from CAJUYG010001476.1 coordinate 32,887, forward strand.
CAACAATAACTTGAATGCAGCACAGCTCACGTCAACTGCAATCTATTAATTGTCAAACTTTGATCAAGCAGACCCCAATCGATTAAAAATCGATGGGTAATCGTCTACTGAATGGGCAATCATAAAAATTAGTTGTATAGGTCGATGAGTTTCCATGGTCCGTTTTTTTAAGCGACCAGTGAGGATTTCACCATGAGATTGGTGTTTTGCAGGGTTACCTAAAACACGACAGTTCCATATTTGTCGTATTTTCATACTCATTGATACACATAAATCTAGTCCTGGTGATTTAATGATTGTTTTCTTCCTACGATTTGTTAATCTTTTTCCCGTCCTTGCGGGACCCTCGGCCCATGGGCTTTGGGGGCCCTGATTCAAGGATAAATAAAAAAGAAATGAAAATTAGTACACACTTATAATATAGGTATAGTTAAGAGTACTTAAAAATAGTACTCACTTCGGAGCGCTGTAAAACCTTAGCTATTGACTTAATGAAAAAATGATGCGAATAAAAGTTGTTCCTCAAAAAACGATCTACAAAAATGGTCGGATATCATTTTTTCGTAAAATGATAAAAAAAAAGTTTTTTTCTCGAATTTCTGAAGATTTTCGCTCATAACCTTTTTATTCATAGTTCTACGATAAAAAGTTACTGGACCAAAGTTGTAGAGAATTTAATTTTTTTCATCAAATGAATAGTTTAAGAGATATATCGTAAAAACCATTTCAACCTCTATTTTCAAGATGGCGGCCGTGGGACAAGGGTGGCGACCCCACAAACTTGGTTTTAGGTTTACTCTGACCCCCCCCCCTACACATCAAAAAAATAAAATTGCGTCCTCTAAAAAACGCAAGGTAAGGCCTAAAAAATGTAACATTTCAATGGACTATTTCGTCTGAGTCCTTGTAAGTTCTCACAGAAGCAGAATTCACATTTTCTGCACATTAGGGTGGAGCGAAATAAATCCAAAATTTTTATTTTTGGAAATTGACTTGACACTAGTGATAGAAACTTGCATTTTCTGACCTAAAATGCTATAATGTTTAATTTTTCCAGATTAAAAAATATTACGAGGGTCCGCCCCACCCTCAAATTTCAAATTTTCATAAATCGAACGAGCACTAGTGCGAGAATGTTGTATAATGTGATCTAAATCACTGCTATATGTCATTTTTCGAGATAAAAAAATATTACGTGGGTCCGCTCCACCATTAAATTTTAAATCTTTGAATTTCCATAAATCCAACTAGGACTAGTTTGAAAATGTTGCGATAAAAGGAAATTTAATGTGAAGAAGTTTTTTTGTTGAGAACATAACTCATTTTTACATTGCATTATAATCTTTCTTTGTTTCAAATTTGGGCCTTAAATTCAGAGAATGAAGTTTAGAGAGAATGAAGCCATCTCTTCTTATGTGGCCGCACACTGATGAGGAAGCGTCCGTAACAAGCTTAATATGTCTTTCGACCGACTGTGTGTGACAAGGAAATTTTGGAACATCTGATAATACTCCAGTTTGTATAAAACACTACTTGAGCTTTTCATCAGAATATTTAACCAGTGCTGGTAGATCGGTAATGTCACTATTTTGCCAGTCTACTATTGAAATGTAGTCTTCGGCTTCAAAATTCAGCGACGGTAATTTGAAGACCCTCACAGCTGCCATGTAGATCTTTTTATCGCTTCTCACTTTTAAAATGCGCTGTAATGCAAGCCTCCTAATATGCTGTCGTGAATCAGCAACCATACAAAGGAGTACATTTTCTGGATGCGCGAAATAAGCATTGAATTCCGCATCGACATTTTTTCTGTCATTCTCATTCAAATATCGGGAATGTTTCATGAGATGAAACAGGTGATTTGCACCGTCTGTACATAAATTATGTTTTTTATGCGGAACCAAATAGGTGCATAAAGTAAAGTAAAGTGCTAAACAATGACACTGACTAAAAAGGAAGAAGAAGACTTGAGAATAATAGAAAGAAAGATAATGAGAACTGGGACCAATCAAATTGAGTGATAACGAGTACAAACAAAGAATGAACTATGAAATTGAGCAAAAACTGGAAGGAGAGGACATAGTAAGGAAAATAAAAAGACAAAGAATGAAATGGCTGGGACACATATATAGAGCAGAAGAACAAGAAATAACACTGCAAATGACACAATAGGATCCTGGGGGAAGAAAATGTAGGGGTAGACCTAGAATAAAATGGCTGGAACATGTGAAGGAAGATATGACAAAAGCCGGAATTGCAGGATGGAAGGACAAAGTTGAGGATGGGAAACTATGGAGAGCATTGACAGGGAAACTCTAAAAGGAAAAACGGGGATTGATCCACCCCAAAAAAATGGATCTAGAAAGCGCGAAGCGGCGAAACCCCTGCAGGGGTATCAAGTCATTATATATGGATATTTCTAGTTCTTCTCCGAACAGCATCACTCCACTCTATCTATCCGTAAAAGCAGCTACTTTTTTTTGATTAACTGAAAGGTCCTTTTTAAGGGACCATTCCCGTACAATTTTTAGTGCTTCTTGCATGACATTCATGATTACCTTTGGTATGCGATGCTAATGATTGGCTGTTGATATTCTGTTAATATTCCAAATTCCTATTAGTTATTTCGTTTCCAATCTTCCATCTCGTCTCTACATTATTCGACTAATGCAGCTTCCTAATATTACATTATAACATACACAGCCTTTCTTGAATAATAATCCATACCAATATACATAACGACATATCATATAATCCGGGCTTATGTCCTAACAGTAAATACATCATTTAGGTCATTACTACAATCACACAAATTTCTAATAACCTCCTCTGTGTACTCCAATGTTAATTACAAACATTGCTTACTGATACATCGAAGTTATTACCTATTTGATTAATTGCTTATGGTATTTGTAATTATTATACAGTGTTCCACAAAAAAAGTTTAAACTTGTTATTAGCACAATAAGTAAACGGTGCACACTCGCTGCTACATGCTAATTGATAAATTTGTTCACCAAAGACTTTCATTGCCTTAGTGCGCAGACAACATTGTTATTGTAGAGAAGAATGGAAACAGATTTAAATACAGTTGAAAACTGGTACTTTGAAGAGAGATGGTACTACTAGGCCTAAAACCAGAAGTGCTAGATGGAAGGTGATTCCATTTTCTAAAGAAACAAAATATCTCGAGCACGCACAGTGTTGATCTGAAAGTGGATGACTCAATGAGAAAACAAAAGATGGTCAAAGCCGTAGGAAAGATAGACGTGCAGAGCTTTTGGGGTTGACAGACGAAGAAAAGTGCAGATTCCATCATATAAGAGGCTTTAGTCTCCGATATACCGGCCTTAGAAAAGAGTGAAACAATACTATCCAACGTCGTTGAAAGATGACAAAAAATTCGAAGCTTGACATGACAAGTTCTTGTCAAATTGATTTTAAATATGTCGATTGGATAAATTTGGACGTCGACTTAACACTGTAGTAGAACGCATCTGATGCGATGATTACAGTAAAGCAGAGTCGAGCGCGGTTACCCGAGTAGCAATTTAAATTATATAAGGCTTGTATGAACAGCTACAAGATCTTCTAGGATACTAAAATTCTTATAACGGTCTACAAAACAATTACATGATCCTTATACAACTAAAAACGGCCCATTTTCATACAACTGTTTGGTTGTATAACAGTTCTATTGAAAGTTTATACGACTCTTATATGACAGTTTAATACACATTTATACAACTCTTAATCGACTGTTTTATAATCATTTATACAGCTTCTATAAAATGATTTAAAAGTGTGTCATGTAGTCACATCTATAAAATGGGATTGAAGCAGCACTATGAAGTTCTCACAAAATGGTTGCATAATGCAACATATTTTTTTATAATGCTGTTATTTCGAGCACAATGGAAACATTTGTCATCTAGCAGTTTATGAAAGCATTTCATTTTTTAGTGTAGAATATCAGAACCAAATTATATTTCAATTTGAACGTGCATCATACATTTCATTTGTAGAAATGGAGACTTATCAAAACTACTTGGGCCGCTTGGGCGGACATCGATAGTAAAAATTATAATTTCATTTGGATGGTTTAATAGCACAAATTTTGATGCGCCGCAAACTTTACTGATAGATTATAGATATATTTGGCAAGAAAATGAAGCGCTTCAATTCTGGTTAAGTTTCAAGTAGATACTTAAAAAAAATAATAGGATGGAATGTCCTAAAATACTTTTTTATGATTTAGTTTATCACTTCATATAAATATTATCTCACAATATGATTCTAAAAATAATGATAAAGTCACATATAGTTTCATGTTTCCAACTCAATTGCTCATAATGGCTGTGATAGCGGTACAAGAATTGCTTATTTAAACATGGCGATTTATAATACAACAATTTTATCCCAAAGAAATGCCTTAAGCAATATTTTATTGTAAAATGGAACGGTATACGATAACTGTTTTATAACGATGAATATTTAGGCACTATACAGATAAAAAGTGTTTCATAATGCAACGCAATTGAACGCTATACAATTTTTATCAAACAACATTATATAGCTCCAATAAGACAAGCTTAAGTAAGTATTTTATAATGTTGTAGCTGTTAGTTTTATAGTATATTATAGAACTTTTATACAATATGTAAAAAAGTCTTATAAAATGATATTTTTTATATTGTATAAACTTGCTTATGAGGTAATATATCATTTTAAAAGAAATGATCGTATAATGCGTTATAGCATAAATTGTAAAAGTCACTATAGAATCATTTAATGCAACAACTTTCTTTAAAAAACAAAATTATCGCAACAAAAGGAAAATAAAAACAAACAGTCCTTAAAACAACGCTATTCGACTGTTATACAACAATTTAGTCCTCTTAGAATTCCATTTTGCTAGTTGGGTAGTACTTGGATGGGTTACTGGGGAAGACCGTTGTATAGTCCGTACAGCCTGCAGCGGAGTAGCATATCATGAGCTCCCGAGGTCCCGAGTCCATGAATGTTTGGCTCGATAAAGAACCCTACTACTGGTTGGACCACTAGTGAATTCGGAAAAATTTTGAATAGCTCCATTCGTACCTATAGATTGAATTTTGAATATGTTAAATTTCGCGGTAAACTAGATTAACGGTAGTGATGAATTTCGATTTTAAGTCAAAATAACTGCTCCAATGTAATATTGGAAGAAATAGGTAAAGCTGAGAAAAAGAGAAGATCTGACTATTGGGAAGATCTAGTAGGGCTTATACAATCAAAGACTCTTCTGGGTGACTACAACCTGTTGAGATCAAATGAATGCATAAGTCAAAGTAAAACTGCACTAAGAGTTTTAACAGGGATCCTAACGGGACATGGTCACCTGAATGGGCACTTGAAAAAGCTCAAAATACTGGAGGAAGAATGCAGATTTTGTGGCATGGAAGAAGAAACCTCCATCCACATTCTTTCCAACTGCACAGCGCTTCAGAATCCTGAAGAACTCACCTGGGAGATTACTGGATAGAAGAGGAACATATGCACAAGTTGAAGCCTGCAGACATCCTAAAATTCCTCCGGGAAATAGGACTAAAGGAACTACTAGTTTCTGAGTAGTAGTAAGGGGGCTCAATAGATTTTTTAGGTCTCAGTGAATGTCACCCCAAAATACATGGATACATACAACTGCGAAGTTAACGTTTCAGGTACTCCAACCTTATTTTTCTACACCTGAAGTTTCGTTTCCTTTCATCCCATTGAGTACCACACCATGTTTTAAAAATTCGATTTTTCAGTCATTGTAATTTTTCTATAGCTTCAGTTAAGTGAAACTTTTTGGTCCGTATAAAGTTGTATCAAAATGTACTTTTAATTGAAAATTACACTGACTAGTATGATTTTAATGAAAATTTTTTGACAGTTCCTAGAACTAATCAAATTTCCTCATTTTTGATCATATGAACAATTTCACCCAATCATGTCAACATTACACTGAAAACAGACCTTGGGGCTGTTTTCACACGTTGCTATGGATGCATATTGATTTATTTCGACTTTGAAGTTTCAAATATTTAATATTTCGAAATGTCACATTTAACTTTTCTAATTGTTCCTTTGTTAATTGCACCTTTAGATAAATTGTTTAAGATCTGTTCTTTTTCTATAATAAGCAAAAAATTTTCTATCCGAATAACCCTCGGACATTGATAAATGCTCAAAAATTTTATGACAACTTTCTCAAGCTTGTTGCTTATAGGCAACAGACCTCCGCCTACGGCGTCGGTCTGTTTCCAAGCAACAAGCTTTCGACATCTGTCATAAAATTTTTTCGAACAATTATCAATGCCCTTGGGTTATTACTACTGATAATTACCTTGGAGAAGTATATATACGACAGTAGTTCCAGTTTTGCTAGAGACAGAAGTTTAAATGCACTGATATATTAAAGTGGAAATGCTGGAATTTCTTGAGCAGTAGACAATTTCAATTTAGCAAAGGGGAAAATAATGGAAGAATAACCAGAAAGGGTGTCAGATTAAAATTATAAATTCACCGTTATATCTGACACAGCATGAAAACGAAGATTCTCGAGCATATTTCAAGGAGAAATGGAATACCAGAGGTTGAGATAAAACCTCAGTTTTTATTGTTAAATTTTGATTTAATTGAGAGGGATTTAATTGGAAAACTCTTTCAATTAAATGTTCGAGTATATCCCGAAATTCTTACATTCAGAAATGTCGTTCTATATTCTATTAATGACACTTGGAAAGTGTCAAGTGAAGCTTCAAATAGAACAGACAAATATTGTCTTTTATTCAAAATTAATTCCGATGCCTGAAGGCTTTACTTTACATTTCTACTGAAATAATTGCACTGATTCAGCGTTCCCGAAACGCCATTATAATAACTAATGATGTGGTACATAACAAACGTTGAGATTGAGTATTATAATCATCGTTGCAGAATATTTGAACGTCAAATAAATATTTCAATTTGATGACGCCATTAAAAATGAATATATAGAGGTGCAAAGGTGTGTAAATGTTGGCTTTGATGGGAGATATAATTATCCATTTCGCTAAATTCACTTCATTGGCTGTAATAATTGATTAATTGAAAAACCGTAACAACTTACATTATATTAGTCATATATATAATACAAGGTTAAAGTTAAATGATATGTTAGAAATTCAGTTTTCTAGAAAAAGAATCGGTCAAAGAAACCATGTTTTTCTGTCCAACAGATTTTACAACTTCCTACCTAAACAAATGAAAGACGCTACAACTATATATTATTTCAAAAAACAAGTAAAATCACACATTCTCCTGTTGGATCGAAATGTTATCCACGGATTGTTCAATTTCTAAATTTGGGATATATTCCATAATCTTTCAAAAAGTATATATGGAAGGGTGCATGTATGTCATATGTGTATGTATATATGTGCGTATGTATGTATGGGTAAGTGTAAGTATGCATGTGTTACTAAGTTAACCTCATCATGTATACTAATTAGATATTATAGTCATTGCTGTGGAATGTTTAAGATAATTTTTATAAAATTCTGATAAAACGTTGAACCCACGCACAGGCTCTGCCTAAGTGGGTATACTGTTATTCGGAATTTTCTTTTTAATTATTACTGTTAATGTAATCATGTATTAATAAGTTCCTGAATAAATTATTATTATTATTATATTGTTAAATTCCAGTGGCAATAAATAACTTTTGAAAAACAAAA
>CAJUYG010001476.1:40638-68232 GCA_910591675.1 Galerucella calmariensis
TGCAGCGACCGTTGTCCACGTATCAGCTTTGTGAGAATCAATAAGAGTTAACTGTAATTTTAAAAGTAACTTTGAGATACGTGTACCTAAGATTACAGCAATGGTATATTTTTTTAGAGACTCGTCGACAGAACAATGACACATAATATAGTTCGTGTATAGAATACAGAAAACGAGTAAGCAATGCCAATTGTAACAATTGTTGTTACAGTTTCCTTTTAAAATTACAGTTAGTTTCTTTAAGTACCTATATAAACCTCAAGGTAGACAACGGTCAACGCTGTTTATTATCCAACACCGTTCATGTATGTATGTATGTATGTGTGTGTTTGGGGTGACATTCACTGGAGACCTCAAAGATCTATTGTGTCCCCTTACTCAGTTTCTGAGGAGAGTCTCAGAAACTGGTAGTTCCTTTAGTCCTATTTCCCGGAGGAATTTTGGGATGTCTGCAGGCTTCAACTTAAGCAAACGTTCCTCTTCTATCCAGTAATCTCCTAGGTGCTGTGCTCTAGGATTCTGAAGTGCTGTGCAGTTGGAAAGTATGTGGATGGAGGTTTCTTCTTCCATTCCACAAAATCTGCATTCTTCTTCCTCCACTATTTTGAGATTTTTCAGGTGCCCATTTAGGCGACAATGTCCCGTTAGGATCCCTGTTAAAACTCTTAGCGCAGTTTTACTTTGACTTATATATTCTTTTGATCTCAACAGGTTGTAGTCACCCAGAAGAGTCTTTGATTGTATAAGCCCTACTATATCATTCCAATGGTCAGATCTCCTCTTTTTCTTGGCTTTACTTATTTCTTCCAATATTACATTGGGGCTGATTCCGCAAAAGGGTTCAGGCCCCCATAAAGGTATTTCAGTCCCCTCTTTGCTAGTTCATCTGCTATTTCATTTCCTTCTACTCCATCAGTGTGTCCTGGAATCCATAGTAAGGTGACTATGTTGTTCTCGCCTTGTTCATTGAGTTTGTCTAGGCATTCCCACACCATTTTAGAACTGATTACACAAGAGCTCAGTGCCTTAATGGATGCTTGACTATCCGACATTATGATAATTCTTTGTCTTCTGTACCCTTTATCAATATTGAACTGGGCGCACTTTCTTATGGCGTGGATCTCCGCTTGAAAGATACTTGGGGTATTCCCAAGCTTTCGGAGTGTTTGGTTCCTGGCCCGAACACTCCTATCCCAGTTCCTTCTATTGCTTTTGAGCCGTCTGTGTACCATTGAATGGCATTCTTTCCAAGTCTGGTAATGGTTTTTGGATCCCATTCCTTCTTGTTGCTCATTTCCGTAACGAATTTCTTTGAAAAGTTAAACTTTTTCATCATACTGTCTTGTGGCATGTCCCAGGTTGTCTGATTTCTAAGAAGTGAGGAGGTGGTTTTTTTTAATGATTACCTTTTTACTTAGTCTGTATCTTGTTCTTTCTGCAACACTTTCCACCACCATATGTAAAGGGGTGAGGTTAAGAATCACTTCCATGGCTGCCGTTGGGCATGTTCTCATTGCTCCTGTAATGCATATACAGGCTAGTCTTTGAATTTTGGAGATGTTTTCTCTCGTCGTCAATAGGCTAGTTCTACTACTCCACGCAATGGCTCCATAAGTGATGATTGGTCTCACTATGGCTGTGTACATCCAGCTTAGAATTTTTTGGGTTACAGCCCCAGTTTCTTCCCGCCAGATTCCTGCCATTATAGCCATTTTTGCCTTGTATGTGATCTCCTTTTCGTGTTTGTTCCACAGGAGCTCACTGTCTAGAGTTAAACCTAGATACTTGACTTCTTGTCTCCATTCAATCTCGTTCCCATCAAGTTTTATGGTTTTGAGGTTGAGTTTTCTTTTCTTAGTGAAGGCTATCAGGATGGTTTTAGTGGGGTTTATGCTAAGTCCCACTTGCCTACACCAGCTATTTGTATAGTTCAGACCCTTTTGTACAATATCGCAAAGGGTGTTTTCGAATTTTCCCCTGGCTGTTATGACAATATCGTCGGCATATCCTTGGCAGGATATACCGAGATCCGTCAAACCACACAGGAGTTCGTCAACCGTCAGACTCCACATTAATGGGGATGCTACTCCTCCCTGTGGGCATCCTCTGGTAGTGCAGATGGAGACAATGTCTCTGCTCGTCCTCGTCTCTGCTATTCTTGAACACCGTTCATTATCGACGGATTAAAACTAATCTGTTATCCAGCTCAGTGTTAACTGATTAGTTTGGCACCACCAGTCCTTGGACCGCAGCCTTTATGCTTTTGATCATCTTGGTTGTACGCTAAAGTGTTCTCGGGAGAACGATTTAGGGTCTTTGCGCCGAATCCGGATTGTCAAAGACTGTCTGTGATGCTTGTGAGAACAGATCTTGAATTGAACCAGCCGCACTGCGATCCCCCACCATCTTAAGCAGTTTATCGACTCGCCAAGCTAGCCTAAATAATAATAATAATTGTCTTTGTTATTTTCAAAATATAAATGTTTTACAATAGAATAAATGTAAAAACAGATTCACTAATTGAAAATAAAAGGCGAAGTTCAGCTTTTATGAGGCATTAAGCACCATAAAAGTTGTGTTTGATATTTTCAACCAGGCGCAAGGCATATAATGGAAGAAAAGTTGATTTCGGTTGTTTATAAGCGTTAACCAATATAAGACCCAGCAGACCAATTACGAAAAAACTACAAAATTCTAAAATGCACGTGCATAATTTAAAAATCTTTGTAGTTAACGGTTACAAGTTTAATTTCCACAAAAAACTGAAAACTTCAGAAGAAACTTGTTGGACATGTACCAACAGAAAATGTAAGTCACATTAGGTGTATCAAGTGCAATATTCGTGACTAAAACTTCATCCGAACACTGTCATCTTGCGGACATTTCAACGTTAAATAGGCAAACAGTTTCTGCAGTTTGCAAGAGAAAAGCTGTTGACGATATTTCTGAAAAACCGTCAAAAATTATACGTATGGCATTGAAAGAAAATTTACCAGCGATACTAACAACCAGGGACGTCGAGTACGTTAGGAAAAATATGTATAATAGTCGACGTAAGTTTATACCAGCGCTTCCGAAAAATATTAACGATGTACATGAAATTTTGAATTCGATTGACGTAAAAACTTCGCGTGTGATGAACAATTCCTTTTTATTAATTGTGTGTTAAATAATATCATTGTGTTTACGTGTCTTTCAAATCTTGAAGCTCTGGGGAAAACGCATCGAATCTACGTCGACAGTACATTTGATTATTGTGCCAAATATTTCACACAAATGTTTACAATTCACGGTTTTTTACACGGACATTACATACCTTTTATGCCTTCTACCCAATAAAAAATCGGAAACATACGAAAGACTGTTTCTTTTGGTTCAAGATAAGTGCTCCAAAATTAATATTAACTTCGATTTTAAGGAAATAGTGTGTGATTTTGAAATGGCCATACATAAAGCCGTTCGAAAAGTTTGGCCTTCCACCCAAATCATCGGATGCAGATTTCATCTAGCCCAGGCATAGTTCCGGAAAATTAAAACTATCGTTCTAGTTGTGAAATAAAACGATGCGAGCAGTGATATTGGTCGGTGGTTGCACTTGACTGTTGGTCTTACTTATTTAGATCCTAATGAAGTGGGTGATTGCGTTGCGTTCGAACTATTCGAAAATAGACCAAATGACATGAGATTGGAGAAGTACGCTGATTATCTAATCGAGAATTATGTTGATGAAGAATCTCTTTTACCACCGACAATTTGGGCCAAAAATTCGTCTGATCTCACGCGAACAACAAACGCTTGCGAAGCTTTTCACAGAACTTTTAACGATTCATTTTACAAAGAAATATAATTACATTTCTTGAGAAATTAAATGAATTCCAAATCGAAACTTATATCAAGTTGCAAAGTTGTCATTTGAAACATTATGTAAGGGACCCTAAAATTAGAAATCGTCAAAAATTTATTGAAAACCTTATAGAAAAATACAAAAACTCTGAAATAGATAGAACTCATTTTTTAACATGTATTTCATTTCAATGTGTAAAATTTTGAAATTCTCATTTGTGTAAAAATTATTTATATGTTCATGCCATAGAGTTGAAATTAAAACCTTTAAACTATTTTCATGTTTTGATTTTATTTCTTCTTTGAACCGAAAGCATATACCTGATTGCGGGGACGAAATTACTTGTAGGGAATTTATACCTGTCAGCCATGGGGACCAAGTTACCTTTTGAAATTTCGTGACGTCATCTTTGGGGACCAAATTACCAACTCCGATTATAATCTATTTAGATGGGAATAAAAAGCGAAAAGTGTCTAAATATGGGATTAACTAAAGTACCTATTTAACAAGTTTACTTGGAAATTCTTTCACAACAATCTCACCACAACCTCGGTACCAACAATTTCCCTTATTAAAACTTTTTACCTAGAAAGGTTTCTGTAAGATTGTTGTGAATGAATTTCGAGGTAATAGTATATTAAGTATTAAGAACGGTAAGAGTTGTTTACCGGTCGACAGCAATTTTGCTGGAGACCGGTATTACCCTTAACGTTCGAGATGCTTAAACCATTTTATGCGCGATCGTATTGAAATAAATTTCGAATAAAATAATTAAAATTTATTCAAAATGAACGAAATGTCAAAAGTGACATTTATACATCTCGATCAGTTCAAAATATAATTTGCATTTAGGTGAAATTGTTTTTATGCTATTTATTACTTTTTATATTGTTCTGTTCAGTTCTTTTTGTTGTTCCTTTTATGTAATGAATGAAGTAATATATTATTTAGGACCACTTAAATGTATGTAGGTAAGTAATTCACTTGCCGACGTCTGAACGGTAAGTAAATCACTTACCGACGTGTTAGACTTAGAAACCAGTAAACACAACCTACCGTCCTGACAACCGATGCTGTAAATAAAGAAAAAAATCGATCGCGCAAAAACTTGTTAAATACTTTAATTAATCCCATATTTAAACACTTTTTCCTTTTTATTCCCATGTAAATTGATTATAATACTTTTCTCAATATCCGCAAAATTCAGTATTAACACATTGGCTGCCATGAGACACAGATATTGTGTCTCAGGATACTTTCGATAGCAGCCGCGTGATACACCGTTGGTGTCTCGGCGGTAATTCTACACAGAAGCCACGATAGCCGTGTTTCGCGTCTCAGTCCCATACAAACTATATGGGACTAAAAGAACATGGCTGTAAGTGTAAGAAACTGATTTTGGCTTTTGAATCTGACACTCATAAGCGGTTGCCCATGGCATGAAACGATTCATCAAATAAAAAATATCAAAAATAAACTATTTGTATTAAATTAAAAACAACATAAATGCAAATTCATCTCAAAAATATGGAAAAAAACATAAAAATTGGTAACAATTACTTGGAAAAAATTATTTGGTAAAATTATGCACCTAGAAAAAACAACTAAGGCAAAAATATTTTTCACATGCACATTAGTTTTGTTCGTGCAGCTTTTTTTGGACTTGTGCTCGTCCAGATTCTTTTTGAAGTTGTTCATAACAAAGAATGCTTCCATCCAACATGATTCAACAGGCATAGTCATGTCGAAGTGAGACACCACATTTGGTGCACGCGTCTATTGAGTCTAATTTCATATGTTGAGGCAGCGTGACCTTGAGACAGGTCTCATAAAATAATTAAAAAAAGGGTAGAAAAAACCTTTTTTTTTAGAAAAAAAATAACGCATAATGGTTTTAGACAAAACAAAAAAATGTTGGCCTCAGAAGCCGATTTTCTTTTAGCATTACGGCAGCCATGCAGCCTGTTGAGGCACTGTATAAATTAAAAAAATTTCATTATACCTCCACTCGTTTGAGAAAGCTACTGTGTTAGCGAAACGCGTCACAGCTTTAAGTTTAACATGGGTTCAAATATACCTAATGTAGATTCAAACAAATTGTTTCATTTCATCGTTTCGTATGGATATTCATCAAGTAAAAGCCTCATCCATTCAATTTTCGAATATACTCCTTCCAAAAACGGATTTAATTGTTTTTAGTGATTACATTCAAGATTTATTACCCAAAAACCTCCAGGTATCTGAAACTTGTTATCAACACTCGAGTGAGCTAGAAAATTTTGCTAATCAATTTAAAAAAAGACCTATAAATTCCGAAAGTAATTTATAGAGCTTTTCATCTTCTTCAGTAATTTATTTGTGCATAAGTTAATAATTTCACCTTTCCAACCTTACCCATTTTATATAAGAGCTTTACATAAATACCAATATTAGGTGAGACAAGTAAAAATTGGATATAAAATTGCGGCCAGCATCTGTAACGTTGAACGTGATAAATTATAGTTAAACCAGTTTAAATTGCTTGCTTGAAAAGTAAAGAAAAAATATCGCTTATGTCACTTCTTACGTCTTAGAATTTATGTCTTTCGCGAATTTTATAAATGTCGTATATATTAGGGCGAAGGTGCATCTTATCCAGAAATCTTTTACTTTGATTTATGAAAATTTATATTTTCATTTTAGAGCGATATTTTTGTTGAATATCCTCGAACTGATTGCAGAAAAATAACGAGAGGCACGCTTAAATGTCAAAACTTTTATAGACAATTTTCGACCAAGCAATAGAGAATTAAAATAGTGAGTTTTTGACAAAGATCCTGGTAAAAAACGGACTTTTTTCTTATTTGTTGGGAATCAAACCACAATATCATGTTTTTATATTTTTATTACGACGTTTTTAGCGTTCCAGCTACCGTTGTCAAGATGAATTGAAGAAACGGAACATATAAAATATACTACGTAGTATGGACCTGACATATTCTCGATTGGCAAATGTTGAAATTTTTATTTTTTCAGTTTCTTGTTAGTAACATGAAAGCTTATCAAGTAATCCTAGGTCGCATTTGGTCATTAATTCGTTTGGGTTATATTAAACAGCCCAGGAATTGGAACTGAATCTTTGTACCATTTTCACAAAGTGCTTCCGTGTAAGTCCTTGTGGGTTCTGGCAGAAGCAGAGTATGTTTAATCATAAGGTTCACATTTTCTACAAAAAGCTTCACTAACTTTGCCCATATTGTGTAAATGTTTCTTCAGGGTGCTGTGTCCAGTCACTAGTTGCATTGTTAAGATCATTCTCACCAATGAATCAAAGCTATAAAAAAGGTAGAACGTGTCGCGGGACACACGGTAGGAACTTTAGTTCCTTTTGAGCAAAAGTTATGTAATACATCTGACGTTATAGATAAACAATTTGCATATTCTTTGGTGGTTGAGTAGTAAGCACACCAGACTCTCACGCGGTAGACCCGGGTTCGATTCCCCGCGAGGAATTTTTTTATTGTTAATTTTATTTTTAAATAATCATTCTGCTTGATATTAATAACGACAACAGGAAGACGTTTGAAATATTTAGCAGAATATTCATTATTATAGATAATGGTACGGTACCCTCCATGAGGGAGTCCGACTGGCAACATCTACTTATAACAGCATCGTATATTTAAAAAAGGAAACCGTAGCATTATACAAATTGGACATTCGTTTACCACAAAATTAGTGGAAACATAAAATTGAATTGTTAAATTTTTAATTGGAAGTTATATTACAGTTTATAGAAATTTTTATTTTCTAGATTTTTTCCTAAGTGGGTCGTAGAAAAAATATGCTGCTCGACTCGTGTGGATTGTCCATATCGCACTTGAACGATTGAGCACTTCGCCTACGGCGTCGTGCTCCATCTTCGTCCTCGTGCGATATGGCCATCATATCCACACTAGTTGCACAAACTACAATTTCTTTCAAAATATGCCCTTTTACATTTAAAAACTACCTGCCAAATGTCAAATCAATTTATCCATCCATTTTAAAGTTATCGAATTAAAACATTCAAGTTTTCAAAATTTCAACACCCTGTATTTCGAAAAGTAGCTAGACCCCTTAATCGCGCAAAAAAATGGAAATAATAGTAAAAATTTATCCGAACAAATTCAAGTAGATCACTAGTACTGCGAATACCAGCTTTGCATAGAATTTAAATATAGCATCGGTGGTTCAGTGGTTAGAATGCTCGCATTGCACGCGGGCGGCCCGGGTTCGAATCCGGGCAGGAGCATATTTATTATTATGAATCGCTGCTTCGTAAACGAGAGAGAGACTAAGGAGGCACAAGAACGCAAAAGCAAGGCACATAACGAAGCAATGCAACATAACGTAGCGTAACGTAACGCGTAACGGTCAGATCTTTTGCGTCGCGACCCCTGGTCGCTCAAACATAACCTGGCGTAAAGAACTAAAGTTCCAATAATAATAATTTCATTGCTTTTGGACACTATCCTTACAACAAGGAAATATATAGAGCTTGAACAAAACAGCTCTATGGTAGTTCAAAATAATCCCCACGAAGAGAAATGCATTTTTTCCTCCTTTGGTACCTTTGGAAGCAGTTATTTCATTTAGGGCTTCAGTTTTTGAAGGCGTTGACTGCATCTCCTGGGGACTGGAACCTTTGATCATGCAGTTCATATTTATTTTTGGAAAAGTAAAAAGTCGTTAGAACTTAGTTCAGGACTGTATGAAAAATGTTTTCTTATCTCACTAATTCAATTGTTTTCGACCCTTGCGAGAGCTTGTATTGTCTTAGATTAGATCAGAATTGGAGTGGCTCTTTGTCCTATCCCACTGCTATCTTTGCAGATCTAGTGTGGTTCTGAGCTCGATATCTAGCTTTATTCTTTTTCTTGGACCTATTAGCCTCCCTTGCGTTGTCTTAGAGGAGAATCATTCGTCGTTGGGTGCTAGGTATTCGTTTGAAGCTTCCGTCAATAAAAACGATATGTACCAATATAGTAGTTTGTGCAACTAGTGTGGATTGTCCATATCGCACTCGAACGATTGAGCACTCCGCCTACAGCGTCGTGCTCAAACTTCGTCCTCGTGCGATATGGCCATCATATCCACACTAGTTGCACAAACTACTATTATCTAATTCCGCTATCAAATGTGACACTTTACGTCACTCCTTGACGTTAGGTAACGTCACATTTTTCATAACCTACATATATCAGTTATGAAAAGTAGTTATGTAAAAACTTTACGTAAATGTTTATGTTTCAACATAGAGATACCACATGAGTTTCAAAGAATAATTTATTAATTAGGTAGGTACTGTCAAAACTGACAATTATTCCATTATTTAAACTGTACAATTAACCCATTATTTTAATTCAATAGTATTTTGAGATTTATAAACATTGAAAACATTATTCAGGACACAGTTATTTAAAGTAAGTCAATTTTCTGGGTGAATACATCATAGTAACAATACTTCTAACACCATTTGATTCCACTTCAATATTATCATTGTAATTGAAGATTTTATTGAATATTATGAAAGCGCGGAATTAGATAAAACGTTGTACGTAAACACGTTATGAAGAGAGCAACATTGTTCAACACGCGTAATTTGCAGAACTCGCTAGCGCTCGTTTTGGCAAATATTACGCTTGTTAAACAATTCACGAGATTTCATTTTGTCACTCAGGGACAACAAATCCATTTATTTTTACTAAGAATACCTAGTTTTATTATGAAATTTATTAGACAACTACATATTATAATATTTTTATTGAGAAATCACTTTAATTTATTATAAATATTAAGCGTACAGTTTTGAAACGTATTGCCACGGAATACTGCTGCCTTTTGTTCATTACTTGTAGACATAGATGAAACCCCAGATGATACATCATTGTTAAAACTCAGCCACGTTTGAATTCATTGTTATGCTTGTCGATGTACTTTGTTTCGGAACTGCGATATTGTCGATATTTGTCAATGTATTTTGCCCAAGTATCTTCACAGCTGTTTTTCTTTTATTATTGATAGATTCGTCAATATAATTTTCAGCAACAGCGTTGGACTTCCATCCACCATGCCTTTTCAACGTTTGTATATCAGCACCAGCATCTGACAGTAACGTTGCAGACGAACTGCGAAATGCATGGCTAGTGTATAATTTAGGATTTTGCAAGCCAAGGAATGTTGCTATTTTTTTGGGGGTGTCAGAAAATGTGTTGATGCCAACAGGTTGAATATTGCATTTTCCGTTTCGATATCCGAGGAAAAAACGATTATTTTTTACATGGTTTGGACGCATTTGAATGTATTTTCGGACTAATGCAATCAGATTAATTCCATCAACATCACCTTCGGTTATTGCAAAACTTCTCTCAATCTTTGTCTTCGTATCTGGAATGCTTATTTTAATAAAAGAACCGCAGTCGTTAACATCCTCGGTCCGCATATTTAGTAATTCATTTCTTCGGCAACCTCCTGCTATCCCAACTATAAAAATTACTTTCAAACCTAAATAATTGTGATAACCAGCTTCTATTAAAAATCTACTGAAATCTTCCTTACTGAATGTTTTTATTTTTTTGGCCGATATCCTTCCGCATTCCTTTTCAAAAAAGCAATCAAATTTGTAAACTTACTGATATCCACATTTTTATTGACATAGATTGTTGTTCGTAACATCGAATGACTCCACATCGTCGACGGTTGGAATATTTTGGCTTTGTATGAAAAATAAGCAGCAAGAACCTTTTCTGATACCTACCGTTTTTTCAGTATTTATCTTCTTCACTTCGCACCACTTTTGGAAATTAAAATAAGCTGTTTCATATGCTGCTTTTGACTTACTTGGAAGCAAATTTGCTACAACAGCTTTTGCAACTTCTTCAACGTCTGAAGGTAGGGACTTTTCAGATTCGCTCATTTTTAAAGACACAATGGACAGAATTAACAAATAAATGTGGTTATTTTGACAAATATGTCTGGTTATCTCCATAGAAACAAACAAGCATGGCTTTGATAGTATTCAAAATTTCAATGAAACGTAATAAAAATTTTCTTTTTTCATTTTCGTCATCTGAATTACAAAAAATCTTGTATATAAACACGATGCAAAACACCGTGTTTTTGCACACGATGTGTTGGACCACTAACTACGCTCGTGGTCTAATCCTCACATCTAGTGCAAGAACACGTTCATTTTGCAACTAGTTGTATAAATAGCTATTTTCTACGACAAAATGTTCATTTTATAACCGTAACTTCAATCATAAACAAGCACATTTTTTACAGAATTTCATTTTTGCATCGGCTGCTAGGCAAGTTGCTAAGCAACAAATGCGAAATGGAATATTTCGTGTTAGGTCTAGGTTCAATCTAAAATCACGACGACTACTGATGGTCAAATTATGACGTCCAGCGACAAATTGATGAAATGTCAGCAGATCGTTTCTGTCAAAGGTTTAGTAGGTAACGAGTAATTTCATAGTTGTTTCCTATAAATAAATTTTTATAGGCTTCTTTTTCTGTGTACCTATTAGAAATAGCAATGAAGAAAATATTTACATATTTCTTCAATTTATATTTCAATTATGATAGAAAGCCCATTAGCGGCGAATTCAGAGTAATGAAATATTATCAATTTATTCCTTTCAAAGTTCTTGCAATGTATGCATGTAATAAACGTGAACGATATGTTGTCATAGAAAAATATAGTATGCAATTCGCAACAAAATGGGCATCATTTTGTGCTCATTGCATAATATACTATTTCAGTCGAAAATATCAAAAATCAAGAGCAGAAATGTAACTTGTCCATACTGATTTCGACAATTATTCATTGGTGGCAATAGAAGGGAAACTATTCATAAACATTCGTCAATAATGAAAGTGTCACGTACAACATCACCGAACCAAATAGCTTTACTTTGGGATTTTCTCATAATTTGCTTCCAATCTGATTTGTTACCACAAGAACGATATCTGGGTCACTTGAATTAGTGGCCATTGTAAGTATTGCATGAAATTTGAAGTAATTGGACTACAGGTGACGGAAACACTCTTGGTTAGTTGGAGGTAAAGTTCAGTTTGGGAGTTTTTATTGAGAAACAAAAGCTTAATAATATTGACAGGCCATTTTCCAACTACTATACAGAGCATTTAAATGGAAAGTATTCACCTCAGATAAATTTGAAGCCGTCACTTTTATGGAAAAGTTTAAAAATACGTCAAAAGCACGTTTTTTCACCCTTTAGGGTCTATAGAAAATACTAGAAAATGATGATACCATGTCAGAAGCTTAACAAAATGGGGCACCTCCACATTACGCTACCGATGTAAGAAGAATCATTTCCAGCTCGGTGGATAGGTAGACGAGGCACAACGTTGGAATGGCCCCCTAGGTCACTCAATTCATCCCCCCTAGACTTTTTGAGGGGATATCTGAAAACCATAATTTATGCCACTCAGCCAGCATCTATAGATAATTTACATCAGAGAATTATTCAAGAATTTCGAAAAATGACCCCAAAAATGTTACATAATGTTCGAAACTCAATCGAGGCTCTATTATAGGTATCATTGTGTGAACACCAAATGAAGTCAAAAATATTACAATTTGACGCAACTTCTCTTAATAAAATATTGATGATAAGAAAGATACAGGGTGGCTAAGTTGAAATGTCGAAAATGTTTTTTCTCAGTAAATTGAAAGATCTTTGATATAAAAACGTGATTTTTTTTGTGAATTGATTTATTATGCAATCTGTTACAATGATAACAATAAGCACAAATTTGGTTTGACAACATGGCTTGAAGAGATTTTGTTCAATAACAAGCTACATTTGAAAATATAAAATGAGTTGAATAAGTACTAGTACATGTACACAGAGTTTCACTATTATGTTTGACTTAATCTATTTATTTTAAATTTAGGTCCAATGGTGTCTTTTGTTTTAGGCGATATGTTGCTTGACTATTGTCTAGCAAGGTTAACGCCAACACATTAGGATGATTTTCCAACCGCACAAGATATTTATTACTACACTCCACAATCACTTCACTAACTGTAGGTATCTCCAGATCTTTGTAAATATCCCCATTTGTAACAAACCATGGTGCATCGATCATTGTTCGTATTGTCTTGGACTGGAATCTTTCAATAATCGCTATATTTGATTTAGCTGCTATACCCCAGAGTTGCAGGCCATACGTCGATACGGGCTTAAAGACTGTGTTGTATACCAGTAATTTATTTCTGGTTGTCAGTTTTGAATTCCGCCCCAGCAGCCAACAGTGTTTTTTCAATTTAGAATTTCAATTTAGAATTTTAATGGCCTGTCTCGATGTATTTCCTAGAGGGCGCCACAAAAGCTATGTTGTTGGTGTAACTCTGCGATCAACTTATTTATCGTTAACGGTATACCTCTATTTATTGAAAAAGTATTGAAACTGCATCATTTTCTAACTTCCTAACAGCCATCCGCCTTCGGAGTCGGGTTGTTACCAGTTACCAGTTGTTTTAGGCGAAGAATCTTCCATTTCACTTTGGACCATTACTTACGGTCAACCCTGTATATGATACTTTTTTGTAATCTTCTTGTAGATGAGATTCTAGCAATGCAATAATAATTTATGGGTTGTTTTATTTGAGAAATTAGGTGGGGTGACCGTAGGGGGGCGGGCTTAATGTTATAAATTACGTCTAGAAATGAGCAAAAAGTCGTCCTCTTTTATATAATTTTTGACGTGATTTTTTTTTTCCAATATAGTGACGCCAACAGAAATATATGGGGCTGATAGTTTCCATTGGAATGCTCTGTATAGATAAATCAAAATGGAAATAGCGAAAGTGAGAAAAAAACTAAGTGCATCACTGACGATTATCAAATCACAGAGGTTGAAACATCAGTCACCACAATCAGCTGATGGGTATCGCTTGATTGGAAACAGATGACTTGTTGGAAACACAAAAGTAACTAGATTTCTCCCTAGATTTGCGCCTTGCATGCAGCAGAAATAGCAGCAAATACATAATAGCTATTTACCTAACAAGTGCGGAAAATGAATCTTTCCGCACGAGTTTCCGTTCACCGGTGAAGCAGCCGAGTGCGGAAAAACATTTTCCGCAAGTGTTAGGTACAATAGTTTTTCTACGAGCGTGAGGAAAGTCAACAGAACTAATCAAAAGTTGAGATATTTTTATCTGATTATAAGTGCTTATAGTTTATTTAGAAACATATTTTATTAGATTATTGATAAAGTAAACATAAAGTAAAATATTATTATTTATATTATAATTTATTTTACAATTATTTGCATTACTTGAATTTATAGCAGATGCTAGTTGCTTGTTGAATAGCTGTAATTTTGGAACTGTTGCTCTTTGCTGTTCTGGGATAATAATAGCTGGTTAGTTACACATGGTAACTAAAGCATTTCGCAGGCACCATAATATTTAATAATATAATAATAATTTATTTGCCTCAGTTACAGTTACAATAATTACAATATATATTTAAAAAGATACAAGCATATGTAAATAAGTAGTCGCCCATTTTCATCGCAAAAAGAGCCGTACATTCACAAAAGCCAGGCTTGTGCGTGAATGCGGTAGTTCATTTATTATGAAAAATAGATACTATACCGGCTTATTATTAATTGGATACATTGAGGTGGAAAATTATTTCCACACGGTGCGGGAAAATCACTTTTCCACACTAAAATGTGTGTGGAAAATTCAATTTTCCGCCCGCTCGTAGAAAAAATTATTTACATCGAATTGCACAAAATTAATAAGCTGTGTCTCACTTGCGAATTCTTTTGATCAAGAAATATTGCATTGCAGGTGGTATTACACCCTGTCAAGCGGCCTTAACAAGTTACGTTTCTTTCCTATACATATTTTAGCTTTCTGCAAAAACTATCATTTTTCCAAATAATCCTTACTACATCATCCATCCTTTCGTGACTTGCACGTTCTACATTGTTCGATTTTGATAGCCCTTTCGTTACATCTCATAGTTTTTTTTTTACAAAAAAAGCCGTTGAAAGCTTTTTTCTGTATTCTTTTTCGGTTTTAATCTAATCTGTCTGAAACAAGATCAAATTTCTATAGTATGAAAAATGATAGCTTCCTAACCATCCATTTTTGTATGTAATAATACCATTGTTTCAAGTGTCAAGAAAAATGTTAAAATCAAAAAGAACTCGACAAAGATCAGCGGTTTTATCGTAGAGAAATGGATACACAGACGGTGTTTTCTTTTAAACAACTTATCCACAAAGAGAAAGATTATTTTTTATATTTTCTCTGTCTTGAAGAATAACGAAGCAAAAATGTATTGAATAGAGGATTTTAAAAGTACATATCCAAAAATCGAGGAACTGTTTGTGTTGTGATAGTTTTCATTTGAATATTTTCGACAAAAGTAGATATAAAAGAGGAGTGAAAAATATTTTCTCCCCTTTTAAACGCGCTTAAATCGGCAGTTTATGGTTAGAGGCGAAAAAAGTAGAAAACCGTTGAGAAAGTGCCACAACGTTAACTTCCATTCACGCTTGTCATAAGCTAATACAGTTGATAAGTGCAATTTGTCCAAACTTTTACCGAAAAAAATCTAGACAGCACATGAACATACAGATTTGTTCATGTCTCAATATAGTTCATTTAGTAGCCTTCTTGGTGTAGAGGAGGGTCTGCAACAGTGGCCATGCAGGAACAGTGGCCACTATCTCGCGAATTTCTCATTTGGAAACATTAGGTGTTGCCATCTAGTACAGAGTGTGTCAATGATGCACTTACAATGCTTACAAAGTTATCTGCCTGAATTTTAAGATTTCCTGTTTAAAATCAGCTTAACCTCAAATTGTGTATGTGAAGTAAAATACAGCAGGCAAGTGAATTTATTTTTAGTGATAAAATAAATGTTCATCCAAGTGAACTGGTGTTGATAGCTCATACCTAATACATGAAAGTATATATTTATATAATTAGCTTTTGATTGCATAAACTAGTTTTTGTTTTTTCCTTCACTCTAAAAACATGTGCTTGTTGGTACAGTGGCCATGTTGAATGTAGGTACAGTGGTCACTACTTCATTTTTAAATAAAGGGTGGCCACTGTACCTTGCCTAAAAAATTATTATTTAGTACAATAATGTAAATGTAGATCCCATTTATTCCAGATATTATTTTGGAAAATGCCTCGCCGAAAAGTCACAGATGTCAAGATTGGAAAAACTGGGTGCTACTTCGCCTATCCCGATGTTCCCGATTTATCTCAACCTATAAAAGTAGGCGGCACTACTAGAAAAGCAAATTTATCTTCTTTTTCAATCAATGTCTGTTAACTCTTGGCCATTAGAAGTTAATAAGTTTAAGTTGCTTCCTGTATAGGTATTTAAGTTGTATTTTTGTAATAGAAATTATTTTTTAAATTTTTAAATAAACCATTATTTTAGCAATTCTAGTCTATTTTCAATTTCATTTCCCAATTCTTAAACAGTAGTGGCCACTGTACCATCATTGCATGTACAGTGGGCACTTTGCAACACATTCTTGCAGCTACAACTTTTTTGATAAAAAAAACTTTTTTCAGCTACAGAATGGAATGCTATAGAGGTAAATATAGTGATTGCTGTTTAGCGAAATCAAATATTATAAAAAAAAATTATTTTGGTTTTTATTGATTTTTTTGGAAAAAGGTGGCCACCGTTCCAGACCCTCCCCTATGTCGTTTATTTTATTTGCTATTCGGACATAAAGCTAATCTTGAATTTGATAAATAAAATCATCAGGATCGTATTCAGCCAAATTTGAAAAAGATATGGAATTAATAATCACCAGCTTCTTTTTTTTTACTGAAAATACTTGAGAACTATCAAAATGCTGATGTTTATCCGTGTATTTTAGCATGTTAATATTCACTTTTCATAAATAATAATTGACCATAAACAACAAAGTACAGAACTGACCAGAACCGTCAGTGGGACAGTAGAAAAAGACGTAAGACACATTGCCGCTACGGAAGGTATGTACGTCTGCATTCTATTTTGAGAGGTCGTGCTTGTGCGTAATCGAAACATCAATGGATACAATTTCATTAGGGTCAACGTTTGTAATACATATAAACGGTTCACTATTGTGATAGGTCGATTAGTATTAATCACAGACCTGCCGTTTTTTATTCCTTCCAACTTAATGTGTTAGAAGGACATTAACAATCGGTGACGCACACTAGAGAGGTTATTATATGAACTCTAATTCAGTTGGATGCAATTTCAAGTTCTTAGTAATATTCACATTGCGAGATAAAATAAAAAATACATAATTCAGTTGTTGATTTTCCTCAATATTATTGTCTACTATTTCCGATTCCTACTTTCGTTAATGGTAATTCACTAAACGAATTCAATGTAAGCGTTCAAAATAATTTTCTTGATGTTATTATTTGCATATGGCTCTAGAAAAAATATGGTATGTGAATGTTTTATTAGCTCAAGCTTTATGCATATTAGGTTCGTTCCAACCACCAGTAATTTACAGTAATATTACTAATACACATGCGCAGTTGGAAAAAATCGTTCCAGCCACCGAAATTACTGGTTCAGAACTCTCGATTACTATCAGTTCTCTGTTCCATCCCGTTTGTGGACCAGTAAAATTACCGTTCAAACGATTCTTGCTTTATAGCGAGTATAGACAGTACTGAAAATAGTGTGCACGTTTTTTACTGACTGCTTCTTTGTGTAGTCGTTGATAAAATAAATAAGAGAAGAATGGAGTCCGAAACCACATTATATTCTGCTGAATTTATGATATACTCGAAAAATGGTTGAAATAGAACATACTTATAATTTTGCCCTTTACCTACATAACTATCAAGGTTACAAATACTTCTATTATTGTGATATTTTGATATAGGTGATATTAGTATTGAGTCTCACTAATTTGATGTTTTTGAATTGAAAGTGTCCATTTTGGTTTCCATGAGTTCGTTGTATTTATTTTTATGTATTTTCAAGCCTGAATCACAAATAAAATGTCTTGCTTTTATAATTTAATTTTCTGAATAATGTTAATACAATAATAGTTATTTATGTACTAAGGCAGTAAAGTGATTCTTCATCGGACGAGTCTGAAATGAGACGAGCGAAGCGAGGCGAATAACAGGCGAGTCCGATAAAGACACTTTACTGACGTGGTGCATACATAATTTTATCGCCAACTGCTCAGAATTCAGATTATGAAAAACTGAGGTATATTTCATTGTTTTGTATTATGACAAAGTAAACAGCAAATATAGAACAAATCTACTTATTATTTCTTATATTTGAATTGAAGGTACACCCTGCAGCATTATAAAATTTAATTCCTGGAGTCAAAGGAGTTCCAACAATAATTTGTTATAAATAAATCGCAAGAAAACTATTATCGCGCTGTAATAGGGAGAAGCGTGACACTGACAGATAATGATTTTCGAGTATAATGTCAAAGTCAAAATACTTTACCTGCCGCAAATGCGGCAGATAAAGTAAAGGAAGGTGAACTGTTTGTTCACTTCCGGAAATCAATCTGATAATTGGAGGCTTTACTGACGGTTGGCTATAAAATATATTCTCAATGATATTAAAATCAATTGTTCATGGCAACGTATTCACAGCAGCATCTCTAATATCTAATAATAACTACTAAACTAGTTCAAAATACGTTCCAACCGTTTGGTAAGAGATCACCAGTAATTTTACCAGTTTCTCTCACGCATGCGCATTAATTAGTTCAATTACTGGTTACGTACGATAACAGAATCGCAGGTTGGAACGAACCTTTTATTAATGAAATGCCCCAAATTCACATTGAACAAGGTAAACAATAGAGTGACAGATGTCAATTTTGTCCGGAACAAGCTTAGTGAAATGGAGAGAAGATGAAAAAGCTGGAGCATGGAACAGCAAATGAAGACTATGAATATGAGCTGCATAATTTTAGTGAATTTCTGTTTTGGAAGTTTAGTTCCTTACGTCAGGTTAGGTTTGAGCGACCAGGGGTCGCGACGCAAAAGATCTGACCGTTACGTTTCGTTATGTTACGTTGCTTCGTTAAGTGCCTTGCTAGCGTGCGTGTTCTCTCTCCTGAGTCTCTCTCTCTCTCTCTCGTTTACGAAGCAGCGATTCAAATGCTTCGGCCGGGAATCGAACCCGGGACGCCCGCGTTGCAGGCGAGCATTCTACCACTGAACCACCGATGCTACATTAAAATTCTATGCACAGCTGGTATTCGCAGTGCTGGTGATATACTTGAATTTATTCGGATACATTTTTTACTATTATTTCCATAATTTTTTGCAAGATTGATCTTTTTTGTTTATTTGCAGCATCGGTTGTCAGGACGGTAGGTTGTGTTTACTGGTTTTTAAGTCTAACACGTCGGTAAGTGATGTACTTACCGTTCAGACGTCGAAAAGTAATAAATAACAATTTCACCAAAATGCAAAATATATTTTAAACTTATCGAGAAGTGTAAATGTCACTTTTGACATTTCGTTCATTTCGAAGAAATTTAAATTATTTTATTCGGAATTTATTTCAATACGAACGCGCAAAAAATGGTATAAGCATCTCGAACGTTAAGGGTAACTACAACGTTTGCAAATTGGACCAAATGATATGAAGATTAAGGGGTCTAGCACATTTTATTTTCGAAATTCAGGGTGTTGAAATTTTGAAAACTTGGAACGTTTTAATTCGATAACTTTGAAATGGATGGATAAATTGATTTGACATTTTGCAGGATGTTTTTAAATGTAAAAGGGCATATTTTGATAGTGCAACTAGTGTGGATATGATGGCCATATCGCACGAGGACGAAGTTTGAGCACGACGCTGTAGGCGGATTCCTCAATTTTTCTAGTGCGATATGGACAATCCACACGAGTCGAACAGCATATTTTTTCTACGACCCACTTAAGAAAAAATCTAGAAAATAAAAATTCCTATAAACTGTAATATAACTTCAAATTAAAAATGTAACAACTCAATTTTATGTTTCCACTAATTTTTGTGTGGTAAACGTACAGTTCTTGAATCTCCAATTTGTATAATCCCTTTTATAATTCCCTTTTAAAATATACGATGCTGTTATAAGTAGATGTTGCCAGTCGGACTCCCTCATGAAGGGTACCGTACCATTATCTATCATTATGAATATTCTGCTAAATATTTCAAACGTCTACCTGTTTTCGTTATTAATATCAAGCAGAATAATTATTTAAAAATAAAATTAACAATAAAAAAAAACTTCTTCACGGGGAATCGAACCCGGGTCTACCGCGTGAGACTCTGGTTTGCTTACTGCTCGACCACCGAGGAATATGCAAATCGTTTATCTATAAGGTCAGATGTATTACATAATTTTTGCTTAAAAGGAACTAAAGTTCCTACCGTGTGTCCCGCGACACGTTCTACCTTTTTTTTCTGTGAATCTATTTAATAAACTTAGAATAACTTTATTTTTGAATGTCCCATTTGTCACTTATTGATATTACCTAATAAAACATGGGGTCAAAATTTCAAGTTGAACACCCTATTAACTAAATTACTCTGTCCGGCCCGTTTGGCTCAAATTTTTTATATAGGTACGTTCGCGTGATTTCTCGAATATTCTAGGGTTATCGTTGATGTAAAAATTGTGCAAACGTGTGGTCACGTGCTGGACAATCCTGAGCATCGAAAGAGCGTCTGTTTGAAAGATGGCAATACAGCAAAACATATAAGTACTTTATCAGAGTTTCGATATTTGGCCGGATTCAACAATAAATTTATCGGCTCCGCTACAACAAAGGTAGATGCGTTTGACGTGAACCACAATAGAAACTATACGGATCGAAGGGAACAAATCTCACTCAATCTTACCTCAAAAGGCGAAACCAAATATTAGTGAGCATTATCAAACAATTAGCGCTGAATTCTCAAGCTCTAAAAATGTTCAAACCGTTTACAGACCGGAAATGATCGTGGAATTTAACTTTAAAAGGGATTTGGTAGTGGACTGGATAAAGGAAGAAGGGTACTAAGTTTGATTAATGGAAGAGGAAGAGCGGATATTCGATAGGGATAAATGGAAGGTGCTGTTTTGTAGTCTAAAAATAGGGAAAGAAGATTGAATGATGACGATTAGTGTAGAAACCGGAAATTAGAAGTATTATGATGAAAAAAACAAACGAAATTTTATCGAATTTGAATAGGAAATGTTGGGTAATGAATACTGAAGAAACAACCCTTACTAGTCATTGTTATAAGATCTCACATGACCTTGCTTCTTTATACGATATTAAAATGGAAAGTGCCTAAACTGGCCCGTCGGAGAATACTCATTAAGGAGTATACTGGACACTCCCTTAGCAGGTCACTTTATTAGTGAATACTGGAGTTGATGTCGTAGCTCTCAAGCGACGTGGCGGATGGAAATGTACAGCTATGGCGTAAAGTTATGTAGCGGAGAGCGTCAACAATAAAAAGGAAGCTGTAGATAAAATTTTATACAATATAACGATTCCAGAAGTCTCCTGGGACCCAAATCTTGATAACCAAGGAGTAGAACAACCGAGAGAAAGAAAGCATGATTCAATCTACGACGGATAAATGGTATTCTTGAGCGATATTCTATCGAATATCAATAGATTTGGTGATTTGAAGAGATCCTCCAGGTAACACAAAACAATTTGATAGTTATGTGGACCATTAACCTCACTTTTTTATACTCCGCTCTTCAATTCATATTATATTCGATAAAATAATAATTTGGCATTGCTGTGGCTTTGTTACCCGTTTCATGCTCCGACTTTGATGTTCCAGTAATTATAATCTTAAGAGAGCATTAGTAGAGTAGAATAGATGAATAATTCCCCGGGAACATTCTATTCAAGAATTGATGCCCTGCAGTACTTCAAGAGTAACAGAAAACTTGGTTAGAGATGGAGGAGATGCGGAGTCGGAACATTTCATACAAATTGAGAAGAAACGAGAAAATATTTATCAAAATTTTGTAAATAATAATCATAAACTATTCTATTTATATTCATATAAATAAATAAGAAAAAAAAAATTTGTATGGCATGAAATATAAGCACCCAAGGGTAGTGAGTTGACTGAAAACCCGTCGTCAAGAGCATTGTTACTTACGTCCTCCAAAACACAAAATAATAATAATAATTTATTGTCCAACAGAAAATCCATTTACAGAACAATATTATTAGAAAGTAGCAACATAAGTAATATAAGATTAGCAATCATTTATAGTATATAATATAGGTACAAATTATTGAAAGTAATACAAAATAGAGAAAACTAATAATGTAATTATTTTATACAACCATTAATTAAAAAAAAAACCTACCCTAACTGTAAATTAAAATAAAAATTCTGATTAGATTTATCAATAATGTGCATAAGTGAATTGAAGTGAAGGTCACAGTCATTTGCAATTTGATTAAAATTTGAACATATCATGTGTGATGGAGAATGAGAAAGAATGTTAGTTCTTGCATTGCCACAGTAAAAAGTGAGATTACGACGTGAGTGCAATCTTGGAATGAGAAAATTCAGCTGACTTAATAAATTTGGAGAGTCAATACAATTATGAATAAACTTAAACAGAAAAGCGATACCACTATTTATTCTTCTGAGTTGCAAGTAGTCAATTCCAAAACGATCTAGCAGAGCCGATTGTTCAATCCCCCTTTCGGGGTAAGTACCATCAATCCTACTAGCTAAAAATTTCAGAAATCTCCTCTGAACGGTCTCTATCAAATTAATGTGATTTAGGTAATACGGACTCCACACAAGAGAAGCGTATTCAAGTTTTGATCGTACTAGAGCGAAAAATAGTGTTCTCAATGCATCTTCATTAGAGAACAATTTGCAGTTTCTGATTATGAATCCAGTGGCTTGGGAGCAGATACTACTAGTATGTTTTATTAAATCCAATTTATTATCAAAAGTTATCCCCAGATCTCTAACCTCAGTACATCTAGTTAAGTCCACATTATCGATTTGGTAATTGTAAAAGACAGGATTAGATTTACGGCTGAAGGTACATACTTTACATTTACTTAAATTTAGAAACAGGCAATTTCTTGTACACCATTCATTAACTTTCTCTAATTCCAATTGGAGCAAGTGGCTATCAGACTGAGATTTTATTTCTAGAAATATTTTCAATCATCAGCAAATAATAAATTTTTAGATTGTAACGTAATAGAAAGGTTATTTATAAATAGCAAAAACAATAAGGGACCTAGGTTGGACCCTTGTGGGACACCTGACGTTGGGGAGTAGGTTGTAGAGGAAAACCCATTATAAGACACAAACTGGACTCTATTAAAAAGATAAGACTTTAGTAAACTTATAAGAGAATTGCTGAAGCTAAAGCTGAAGCTAAAGAGGAGAAAAATTACTTTCCATATCGTTCAAATTCATTCATGTTGGTATTTGGAAAACAGCCATCAAATAAGGCGCGGTCGGATGCTTAGGTATCGTTAATCGACCAATTTGTTTCTATCAATCGGGAGGAATTATAACATTTAAAATAGGATGCAGACGTACCTTTGGTATTGGCAATATGGCAAATTGTTATTTATATTTGTATATTTATTCGAATAATACAAATACACATAGATTCAAAAGTTTTGCATTACCCCAAATCTCCGAAAAAAAAATGTGTTACTTATAAATGGATCAGAGATTAATCAAATAATTAGTTTAAAAAAAAAACATGTATATTTGTCAAAAAATTTTATTATCCAATAATAAACTTGCTTTAAACATAAAAAGTATTCTTAGAAATGCAATAAATTAAATACAAATTGATTCTTTTTGAAGAAAAGGTTAAGTGAGAACCTGCATGAGAACTTTTAATAAAGAGTATTTCCACCTCTAGAATTTATGCAAGCTTGAAGTCGCCTGCCCATGCTGTTTACCAAATTATTGATATTCTATTGAGGAATATTTCGCCATTCTTCTTGGGCCGCATGAACAAGCTCTTGTACACTCCTAGGTGGATTTCCGAGTGCTGCCACTGCCCTGGCAAGCATGTCCCAAGCTTGTTCTATGGGATTCATGTCAGGAGATAGGGCAGGCCAGTTCAAACGATTGATCCCTTCAGTTTCAAGATACTCATTTACAGCTTTGATGAGGTCGGGCGTTATCGTCCATAAAAACGAAGGAATTGTCAACAGCTGCGCGCCATAGTCTCACGTGAGGATGTAAAATCTCTCTGAGATACCTATCACCAGTCATCGTTCCCTCCACATGAATTAATTATGTGCGATCATTTAACATGATACCAGCTCAAAACATAGCACTTCCTCCTCTGAAGGGCGGCACGGGGCGAGCATGGGCAAGCTGAGAAACTCTCGTTGGATCCCGCCACACACGTATTCGATGGCTATCTTGTACCAAACAAATCCTTGTCTCGTCGGAAAAAAACACCGAATTCCAAAATTCTTCAGGCAGGCCGCGTGTTCTTGAGCCCACTGTAGTCGGCGAACTCTGTGCTCAGGTTGTAGTCTGGGCACTGTTATTGGTCGGCGACACCTCAAACCTGTCGCAAGTATTCGTCTTCGTAATGTCGAGATCGATACTTGAACTCCCAACGCATGTCTCATATCTCTTTGGAGTGCTGGTATTGCCATGGTCGGGTTTCTTCGGATAGTCAAGTGGATATAGCGGTTCTGCCGCTGATTAGTAACACGCCTTCTACCGCTTCTAGGTCTATCACGAAGAGAATTGGTCTGGAGATACCGGTTCCATACACGAGACACATCACTTTGCCAAACGCCAACTCTGTTTGCCACGAACCTTTGAGAATGACCTTCTTCAACTAAAGTCACTATTCTTGCACGGTCAATCTCACTTATGACTTGACGATTCATGTTTGCACTTAAAATCGTAAAAATCAAATGCCTTTAATGTTAAAATCATCGCACTAAAAATGTTATCTTACAAAAAAACTGTAAGCATCTGTATATTGAAAAAAATATGGAACATATTGAAATGGTAAACATTGACAAACAAGCCAACAAAAAATTGTTAGTGCAAAAAAATTCCTTCGCATCCGAAGAAGGTGATGCAAAACTTTTGAATCTATGTGTATATGCATAGATACACGGTAAAACATCACCATTTTGAAAGTTCTCAAGTATTTTCAGTAAAAAAAGAAGCTAGTAATTATTAATTTCATAGCCTTTTCAAATTTGGCTGAATGCGATCTTGATGATTTTATTCATCAAATTTAAGGTTAGCTATGCCCAAAACCCGGATATACGTCACAAACGATGGCGCACTCCAAGAAGGCTATTAAATTTACTATATATTAAATACTCACTTATATACCTTGCGACGTTCTTCCAAGCTGAGTCACTGCAAATCTTCATAAATAGAATGAAATGGGCGCTCCGCTCCTAAATCCACATATAAATCTCATGCAACAGTTCTGAATACGCTGTACGTGTTTTTTAATAATTTAGGTCCAAAAACCGCATCGCCATAATTTAACTGTGATAATACAGGTAATTCACATTTTTGTTAGCATTGTCAGGCTGCTGTATATTAATTTGAAATTAGTAAGGGCGTGACAAATGATTAAAATTACCTACATCGCGTGAATCAGAGGCAATGATCAATCCTAAATTTTCTGCACTATCGTTTATATTAATAATATTATCATCAATTTTTAAGTGCATCAAATTCAAACACATCTTCCCGGTCATTGGCTTTCAAATAAAAGTGCAACTGACTTAGCACTTTTCAGTTTTAGACATATCTGTATCTGTAGAGTGGGGAGGGTGAGTGTGTAGGCTCACAGCACTTAGGCCACATGTGACCCATTGTACATCCTCCCGAGGAGTTGTCCTCCTAGGTCATTGTCCATCCTGTCCTTCTCAGGAAGGTGGACAGGTCACTAGGAGACATCTCCTTTATATCGGCAGGTGTAGGCCAAGACTCACCGAACACACACTCTCTTATTGACGATAACTCCGGACACTCGCATAAGATATGCCTGACAGTTTCATCTTCCTGTTCACACATCCTGCATAGAGGTGTGTCCACTAGCCCCATAGTATGGAGGTGTTTCCTTAGTTGACAGTGACCAGTCAGAAATCCTACTGTTAAACTTAGGTTTTTCCTGGTCATCGCCAAATATTTCTTCGGCGCCAGCTTTCCAGGGTCGCCCAGGGTGATCCTGGCAAGACTGCATCCTTTGATTCCATCGCATCTCTTAAGGGATTGAGCATGGGTGTAACGTTTGGCTAGTTCCGCAATTGTCGAAGTCGTTAGGCCGTAGGTGTCACTGGGTCCTAGAATTTTCAGTCCAGCGGCTTCCCTAACTAAAGAATCAGCAGTGCGATTTCCTTTACTCCTGTCGTGCCCTTTAACCTACCTCAGGATAATACTGTTATCTGCCGAGGCGTCAGCTAAATCTTGGTGGCACTTTAGTACTAGCCTCGATATAACACGTTGTCTGTTCAAGGCTAATAGGGCTTGTCTACTATCAGTGCAGTTTGTTATGTTTTTGCCAGAAATTCCTCTTCTGGTTAGTTCTTTTGTGGCACTTGAGATACCAGCCAGTTCTGTTTGAACCACGCTGGTATTGTTTCCCATTCCCCACTTAATCTTTAGGCCTAGTGCTCTCGAGTAAACTCCACATCCTGTGCCTTCTTTCATTTTTGAACCATCTGTATAAATGCGTATTGCATTTGCAGCATCTGGCTCTGTGTTCTGTTTTATTTGAATTTTGTAGGGTTTGTTAAACAAAAACCTGGGTTCAATTGCATCGTTGGCTGCCTGCAGCAGAGGTAGCGCAGTGAGCGCTTCCTGCCATAGGCTCAACCTTAATTGGCCCACTCCTACTTCAGGGTTTACACCAGCCGTGCGCAATCGTACCATGGCCATTAACGCAACCTCCTTGACGTGCAGGTCCAGAGGGGTCAGACCAGTAATTAGTTCCATTGCTGCGGTTGGTATTGTTCTCATGGCTCCTGTGATGTTCAGACAAGCCATTCGCTGTATTTGATATAATTTTTGGATGGCCGTTGCTTGTAGAACTTTCGGTCCCCATGCAATTGCTCCATATGTTAACATGGTGTAGATCGAGGTGACCACAAGTGACAGACCCCATGTGTCCTCCGATACTGCTCATAAGCCACATATGCTCTTTTTGCTCTGCTGTGTAGATGAATGTTTCATGTAGAGGGTAATACCAAGGTATTTCACCTCTTCCGAAAAGTTTAGTTTGCTTTTGAAGATTTCGGGATGTTTCAAAGCCGATAAACTTCTTTTCCTGGTGAAAAGGACCAACTCAGTCTTTCTGGGATTGATCGACAGTGAGTGTTCCTTACACCATTTTTCAATTAATTTAAGCCCATCCTGCGCTCTGTCGCACAGTGTGTTCACAAATTTGCCAGTCTGCAGGATAACTATGTCATCTGCGTATGCAATTGTGTAGAATCCATTGTTTTTGAGGTGATTAATCAGGGTGTCTAGGACTATGTTCCACAGAAGGGGTGATAAGACTCCTCCTTGTGGACATCCCCTCATGACCAGTCCTCTTACTGTGATGCCTTCTACATTGATACTTATTGCTTTACTAGAGAGCATCTTGAGTATTCATTCTCCTACTACCGGAGGTACATTTCTGGAGTTGAGTTGTTGGGTAATTGTTGAAAAGGTTGTTTTATCAAA